>JANIHZ010000001.1:12602361-12620118 GCA_027478365.1 Erythroxylum rufum
ATTCCTCTACAAAGCCAAAACTTCAGGTCAACACATCATAAGCTGAAGAATCCTAACTGTGTTCTTCTAATTTGCAAAACAATGTACCGATGGTGATGAGGAAGAGCCCTTACCCCTTGCTTCTTGCATCCATCTTGTAGCAACCACATAATTGGCCTCTTCATCAAATTGACATCAAAAATGCTTTCCTTTATGGTGATCTTAAGGAGAGTATGTTTATGGAGTATCCACCATGGTTCATTGCTTAAGGGGAGACTAAGCTAGTGTGCTTCATTAACAAGTCTCTATATGATCTAAAACAGTCACCAAAAACTTGATAATGGACATTTGTGTATGTTTTCATTATATTAGCAACCACATAATTGGCCTCTTCATCAACTCGACATCAAAAATGCTTTCCTTTGCGGTGATCTTGAGGATAGTATTTTTATGGAGTATCCACCATGGTTCATTGCTTAAGGGGAGACTAAGCTAGTGTGCTTCATAAACAAGTCTCTATATGATCTAAAACAGTCACCAAAAACTTGATAACGGACATTTATGTTTTCATTATATTAGCAACCACATAATTGGCCTCTTCATCAACTCGACGTCAAAAATGCTTTCCTTTGCGGTGATCTTGGGGAGAGTATTTTTATGGAGTATCCACCATGGTCCATTGCTTAAGGGGAGACTAAGCTAGTGTGCTTCCTTAACAAGTCTCTATATGATCTAAAACAGTCACCAAAAACTTGATTGATGTGGTGTGATGGATCATTATGTGTTTTAATGTTGACAATATTGTTATTACTGGTAATGATAAATTAGGAAACTGGCCTTTAAACTCTTTCTTGTAGACCAAGTTTCAAACAAAGGACCTTGGTTCACTAAAATATTTTTTCGGTATCGAGGAAGCAAGGTTGAAGAAGGGGATTTGCCTATCTCAAAGAAAGTATATCCTTGACCTTCTAAAGGAAACAAACCTATTGGGAACTAAGCTAGTTGATAATGCCTTGGAGTCAAATATTTAACTTGATGATGAGAAAGGAGAGTATTTGGAAGATCCAGATGGGTATGGAAGATTTGTTGGTAAACTGAATTATCTGACTGTTACTCGTCCAAATATCTTTTTTTTTTCAAAAATTAATAGATTCCATTATAAGAAAATATATACAATCTAGAGGACAAAACTAGTATAATCCATAGAATCTAGATTACAGAGAATTATGGTTCCTAGTAATCGTCTACATCTTGAGATCAAGGGAACCACTTAGTCCAGTATTACTCCAATCCCCATCTTCTCTTCATCTTACTTGTCAGATTTGCAGCTATTCCTTTGGCTAACATGGCCAATCTGCAATCTCATTGCTTCTACTTTCTTGTTTGAATACTCTGCAATTGCGTTCTTTCCATATGTAGTACACCAAGGCTGCCCAACTTAACCTGATAGCTTTGAGACCTGCCGCATTAAGCACTCTAATTTTCCCCAGCCAATCAATAGTTTCACTCCAAGAATCCATTGGTCGAACCACGTTGGGTATGTTTTGCAACCAATTCTAGACTTGTCTGGTATACCTGCATCTAATCATGAGGTGTTCCAAACTTTCCAGTTCCTCATTACATAACTCACAGTTCAAATTGCTAATGGAGAACCTAATCTTATCCCTTGTAAGCGACCCTCCATTGATTCCCATCCATAAGATCAATGAGTGAGCTGGATTAAGATCATAATCCCATACTAATGCTACCCACTCCCGCCTTGTGTTCAGTGTAGCCAGTGTTTTACAAGCTTTTGTGTTGAACTTCCTTGAGTTATCTGCTAGCCACTGAATTTCATCCTGCTCTCCTTCCTAACATCAAGGCAACTCTTCCTACTATTGTGGAATGGCCATATCCACTGATTATTCCAAATAAGCATGCTTACTTTGGTAGTTGGATTCACCACCAATTTCAAGCCCTATACCTCCTCCACCTTATATAAAGGACATTTACAATGCCAATTATCATACCAAAAAGACGTGCATTCTCCATTCCCAAACCTACGAAACACCTGACTTTGCATCCATTGTCTGGTTTCAAGAATTTCTTTAAAAGTGCTTGACATATTCTGCCTTGACTGTAGTATCCAGATACTATTGTGCTTAATGAATACATTGTGTATCTATTTCACCCATAAATCCTCCTTTTTGTGACAAATGGAGTACGTCAAATTATGAATTCTCCACGAACTAGCCATTGGGATGCAATTATTAGGATTTTCAGATATTTGAAAGGTTCACCAGGGCAAGGTCTTCTATATAAAACCATGGCCATACCAAAAATTTGAGAACATATAGATGTAGAGTGGGCAGGTTTTTATCACCATTGGTCTAGTTCAGGCAACTTTGTATCTATGGGTGGAAACACAGTGTCATGGAAAAGCAAGAAGCAATCAATTATTACACGTTCCAATGCTAAGTCTAAGTACAGGCCATGGCATATACTTTTGCTAAGGCATCTCCTTGGGGAACTCAATTCTACGCACAAATCTCCATTGAAGTTATTGTGTGTTAATTAATTCTTACTATTATATAAAGGCTACGAGGAGCTTGAGATTGTATCAAGCCCCCAATTAACATTCTTGGATACTATCTTTAACTAGGATGTTGAAAAGGAGTCATTGATACACTATCAAAGGTGAAAAGTACATAATTATTTGCTAGTAGTTTTCAATATTTATAACAAATAATACGAATCTGTTATAGGAGATTAAGGAGAGTTAGAAGGATCTTTCAACATAGAATCTTTTGAGGAAAATACTAGGAGGGCAAGCTCAAGGGTCAGCATATAGTTGGTCAAATGAGCTATTAACTTGGAAAGGTCAATTAGTGACAAGATTGATCCAACTTTGAGGTTAAAAATCATTTCACAATTCCATGACAATCTAGTGGGGGGACATTCTAGATTCTTGAGAACATATAAGAGGTTGCAATCTTATTTTTGTTTGGAAGAACATACAAAGGGATATTAAAGATCAAGAGGTGTGTGGTCTATCAAAGAAGCAAATATGAAACCTTAATATGTCTTGGCTTATTGCAGCCTCTTACTAGTCCTCACTGATTTGGACTAAATCAACATGGATTTCATTTAGGGACTACCCATATATTAAGGGAAGTAAGTGGTAACAATAGTGATAAGGCGCATAAGCTTCACAATATACCTCAAACTATTCCCAGTTATAGAAATCCAATATTTACCAATGCTTTCCAACAAGATTCTTAAGAAATCAAGGAGTTGCTTTGTAAATCTCAACCACTTATCACCCGAAAACCAATGGATGAATAGAGGTATCGAATAGGACACTAAAAACTTATCTTCATTGCATGGCTAGTGACTATCCTCACAAGTGGCTACAACCGCTTCAACTAGCTAAATGGTGGTACAACATAAGCTTTCATTCAACATTCAAACTTCTCCTTTTGAGGCAATGTATGGTACCCTCCTACACTGTGCATTCTCAATTTTGCTAGTGATTCCAAGTTATGAGAGTGACATCTTTTCAATTGATTTAGATTCACATGAATAATCCTAATGATAGAATGAAACAATTGATCTAGCTTCTCTATTATTGCTTTTTTCCATAAATCCTAATTATGTTGTTTCGTGAAAGAATTCCCAATGCCATTCAGAAGTTAAGCCACTAACGGAAAACAAATGTAGGAAAATTTTGGCTATTAACTATTTTAGCAACATTCTTGCTTATATACTTCAAAAGCAACAAAAAGATAAATTCATAGTTAATTAAGTCAACATGCTACACTTTTGTAATCAATGGTAAGGCAATAAATCTTCCACAACTTCCAACCTCCAACACTTTTTTTTGTTTAATGTCATAGCTCCTGAGTTATAATTTGAATTAAGATATTTTTAGTCCTATTATGCTTGATTTCTTAATCATGAACCTCTAGTAAGAAATTTTTAATCTAATCCTTTATTTCTCAATTAAATATCTTCAGTTAAGTTCAAAAGGATGTATGTGGCACACAGGTCGTAAGGAAAATGATGTGGACATATAGACATCACATAACACAAAATCGAAATTATGCTAGTACTTACATATTTAAATTAAGGTAGACTATGATACATGGTACAACACTAACGTGAGCCCCAAACGCAAGTCCTATTATAGATGAATTTCAACTTTGGAAATTTTGATTAAGAAAACTTACTAGTAAGATTAAAAACAAAAGGACAAAGATAACTTTAAAATCTTTTTCATCTGCACCTTCCAACTCCACATTTCCTTGACTTTAATAATACAAATGTTTGATTCTAGCTTTAAAAAGGAATATTAATAGCAAATCTAAAAGTTAACCTTCTCATGGTTTTCTTCACTTTAAAGGCTTCACTCTCCTATTAATGTGCCTTCCTTTGGAAAATATCACATGAACAAGTTAGAGAATCTAATCAATGAAAGAAATGACAAACTCTTCTTTGTTGTTTTTATGTTGTTCTACACCTTCATATCTATAACCTAACTAAGATTGAATGAGTCAATAAGCTAACAAACTTTCAAAAGAGAAGAAGAATTGGCCTTCAACTTTATCCTTGAATGTTGTTTTCTCCATATTTGAAATTCATATACAAATAGGACTTACTTTTGAGCCTCACATAAGTGTTATGCCACTGACTTAAGTGTTATGCCATATGGCATAGTGGCCCCAATTTAGCCATGTATGCATTAGCATAATTTTGGATCTTGTCTTATTTGACATCCACATGTCCATGTCATTTTTCTTATGAGATGGCATGCTACATATGCCACTCCATTAGTAGAGTAAGAAATGTACTTGACTAACATAATTACAAACAATGAAGGATTAAATAAAAAGAATTAGTAGAGTTACTTAATTAGGAAGCTGAATATAGTTGGAGTACAAAAATATATTAACCCCTTATTATTTCTAAATAGCTAAGAAAAAAATATGCATGAAAATTTAACCAAAAATTCAACAATGTATCACAAATACTCTTAATTAAGTTCAAGTTATGTATCAAAAATGAGAATCAAGTATTAATTTGATCTTACAACAAAACCTATATCATAGCAGAAAATGATAAAAGAAAATCATTTTCATGATAAGAAAAAAGGACAAATAGAGTTGTGGGATACCTCCAAAGGAGTTAAAGGACATTTTCCATCCATCCGATTTGCTCCTGGTCGTATTACTCTACCTTTTCTCCTAAACTTTCCTCTCCAACTACTTTCTCGTGCAATATCCATCTCACGTTTCTCGTCTTCCCCACCATCATACTCACAGCAAGAAAATGCAACCATGTCCTTGCACATTATAAAATTGGCATCTCAAACTGGATAAAATGTGAGCAATAAAGCAATATCATAATAGTATGTGCTAGAATGCAAGAAAATGGATTGAAACCATTTCAAATCGAAGATGCACTGAAACATATTTCCCCCCAATATGCGAGCTATTCTTAACCATTCGGTCAACCATTTTCTCTGCAAGGATTCTTATAGGTTCTGAAAACCTCAATGCTTCAAAATTGGCTAAGCATCTGAGCCTTTGAATACGTGGTGGCACTGCGTAAGCAAGTCTATTGGAGAAAGGTGCAATCCGCACTGCCCTGAATGGTGAAATGACAATTTAACATACAGCTACATTGACCATAAATATAATGTTGAATAGCTACAAAGATTAAAAAAACTCAACCATAAAAGTAAAAACACTGTTTCTTTACTTTTTCCTTTTCCAAATATCCATGCATATATAAGTTCAAGGATCAACCAAAATTTGATTTCACAACACCACTTTTACTAACAATATTATGTAATTATTTTATTGAATAGAGATTCCAATCTTAAGTGTTATGATTATAAAACATGTTCTACTAATAAATTTAATTCATGTAAAAGGTTAGAATGTAGATTGATAGTCAAAAAATTAGCAAAAGATCATTAACAAAATCAATTGAACAACACTTGAACAAAGATTGTATTACATCAAGAAACCAAGTAACAATAAAAATCAACGTCATGAAATTCGTAAATTTTGATGGATATTTCAGGATCAAAATAGACAAGACTTTAGTATATCCTCATACTCTTGTATTAGCTTTAATCTTGACAAAATTTAGAGCACAATCTTAAATTTGTTTTAGTTTATGAAACTGACTTACCTAAAAATTTCTTCACTAAACTGTTCGGGGTCAAAAATATTTTTTAAATACAAGCATTAGCACAATTTGTTCATTAAGAACATCCTTTATCTCTTCTTTAAGACGAGGAATAGATAGAATTCTCATAACTAAAATAGGAGATTGTGTACCACCACATCTATGATAAACAGTTAAGTCTGCAACATTAGAGATAGGACTAATTTTCATGCCACGCTGATCTTATCTTATAATGTCCAACATCCTATGAATGAAGTTTCTTATATTTTCCTTTTGGAAAACACTCTAAACAAATCCTTACCATCATCATATCCCCTTCATTAAATCCCACCAATCAACAATATTGACTAACATGTTCTTGAAGATGAAAGCAATTACTTACTATCATTATTGAATTTTGACCTTGCAAGTCAACCAACAACTTCACTTCTTCATATATTATGTTGATTTTGCATTTTCATTCAAAGCAGCTTCTCCTTCATCACCCACTAAAACATAATCATCATCAATCTAATTTGTTGTTTTCTCAAAATCAAGTATATCATCAAGTTTGGAGCCAAAAAGGTTCGAAACCCATAGAATTTCCAAGCTAAATCTTTTCAACTCCCTATTTTGGTATTTTACCTTGTTGCTCTATTCTTTCAGCCTGATGCCCTGTTGTTTAAACCTGATGTTCTTGTATTTTGATTTGTTTTTAGGTGTTTTAGCGTCTAGTTTAAGTGCTTCAACTTGTTTTCCAGTCTTTTCAACTTTAAGATTTTCCAAAGAATCCACCTCCTTGTGCTTTTCTTCATCTTTAACGCTCTTATCATCTCCCATTGTTGAGCTCTCCACGTTATGATCATCTTAAATTGTCAAACTCTACATTTCATCAAGTATCTAAGCACCTTCTACATGTAGGCTTGAAGATTTTACTTAATCAGTGAGTTTCATCATCCAGAACAAACACTTTCTCTAAGACAGAATTTTGAGTTCTTTGTAAGCAAGTTGGGCATGATCAATATCTATGCACCAACTTGAGGGAGAGTGTTGATATTCTAGAAATAATCATTTAAGGAGTTGATTAGGGCTACATTGTCCTATATATTCCTTATACTATTCGCAAAAAAATTAAAGAAGAATTACTTTGTCCTATTTCTTCATTATGTAATATACATTTGATGGTACATGTACATACATAGGGGTAAGCTAATGAGTCAATCTCTCTCACTTCCTCGTTTGCAACAAAATCTAATACAAACGAGCAGTAATCTATTCTCCTCAATCTCTCCCACAAGGTAAAAGATTAGAAATGGTATAAGGGTTAAAGAATATTAAATAACAAGGTTCAATATGAAGCAATAGTTCAAGTTCGTAAAAGGGAAGCGCTTTTACATGCAAGAATTTCAAATCCAAGGAGCAAACTTTAGGAAAAACATTTAAAGGCAATGCATAATGAGGTGTTTTAAGAATCTTAAGTGGCAAGGTTGTATGATGCAATAGTTAAAGTCCATAAAAAAAAGAAGCGAATCTAAATGCAAGAAGTAGATTGCAACCAAGAAATTTATGGGAAAAATATTGAAGAACCATGCATAAGAATAAACACTGATGATCAATCTTCTGTTAGAAGTCATTGACAAACGCACTGTTGCTCCTTGAAAAGAACTAGCTATAACACTCAAGGTAACAACACACTATTCAATGCAAATTTTCTTTGTAGCAATGTGAATCAACAATTCCCTACCTTTCTTTTCCTAATATGGTAATGTTAAATGAACTAAGCACACAATCTCCAATCAAAATCAGGAATAGGAACCTCTAAGATTGAATAGTGTCCTAAGTTGTTAATGGTTATATGGGAAGGAAGTGTAATATGAATGGATAAAGGAGTAGATAGTTGGTGGTTAGTTACTCTACATACAAATAAGGATTTGGCTTTACAATAACTAGGCAACCCTTTGGAAATCAACATGTAAATTTAAAGCTTTCTCCTTGCTTCTCTCAATTACTTCTCCAACATCATCCATCTCTTCTCTTCATCTTTACCTCTCTCATCTCCCCTTCTTGTATCCTACTCATCCATTCCATTTTCTTTCCTACTCATCCATTCTACTCATCCATTCCATTTTCTTTCCTAATTCCCCTTCTTCTTGCAATTCTTTAACATAATCTACAAAATCAACAGCTCTGGAGAAATAACATACTTGTTCCATGTTGCCTAATTAAGTTAAGCTGCTAAACCTGATATATGGAGTTGAGGATGAAGTTATGTATGACATCATCAATTTTGTATGGATCTTAATCATTTTGGCTGTATATACAAAGAAGGCAATAAATTATTTTGACACTCCACAACATCATAAATGCAATCAGAGCTAATTAGTTAGTTGTTCAAAAAAATCATAGGAAATTTTGCAACAATTAGTTAGTTAACATGTAATTTATTCCATTCCAAAATTGACCTTTAAAACAAATCAATTGTCTAGAACATTGCAGTTAAGTCCATATAATATTTGCAAGTTGTTTTTCTTAGTGTATGACGATCCATAAGGAAATAAATACAGTGAAAAAAAATCTATGTTTTTTAATCCAAGAGCTTGTCATATGCATACCTCATATGAATCAACTTTGGAAGAACCTTCTGAAGATAGTAGGTTGGGCTTGACCAAGCTTTTACTCTCAGATTAACAATGCTACTTATGTTATTGTCAAACTGCCCAAGTACATCTGTTGGGAGCTCTCTAACTACATTTACATTGTTCCCCAACACCTCTATGAAGAAATCCTCGTCAAATATATCACCAAATTTGCTATAACAAAACAAAGAAAAAAATGGGTAAAAAGGTAAACATGGTTTCCAAATATAATGCAACTAAAATAGCATCCTCATTGATTTGCTTAGGAAAAAGATTAAAAGAAAGTTTATGGGGAAGCAAATGAAATTTATATGCAAAATAAAACTTAATCATTAAGTAAATGATTTTCCTAGTTGAGCCAAAAATGGAAGGCATAATATGTTTATATGCCAAGTATTTTCTTAATTACACGAGGATACATTTGGGTTATCCAAAACTACCATCCCTTTATCACATTGTGACACAAGCTACTAGAACATAAAACATGCATTGTTCTCAAGATTTTTGTTGCTTCTAATATAGTAATTTATAGTCACTGTACAATCAAGCCAAAACAACCATGTGCTTTTAGATCAAGTCAAATATATCTGAACATAAAGAGTAAATGAACTTAACCCAATATAATTCCATAAATTTAAGTGATAATTGAAACCAATGACTTTCAACAATAGAACTATTGTAGTATGAAACAAGGAAAACAGCAATAGTCACAATAATCACCTGGAGTCTCGCCAAACACTATTTAGATGAAAAACTGGAATGACAAGAGTAGCATTCAATAATCCCGCCACAGCAACCGCATCACATATCTAAACCATGAAACATCAGCAAATTCTTAGATAAAAATGGACAATAGGAACAGACAATATCTTAATCTTGTAACAATTGAAGCACATTTGAGCTTCATGTCATTGTTTCTCTTTTTTATTACAATTCTCTAAACATATATAAAGGGAAAGAATGACAAGATATCGAGTCATCAACCCATTAATTGCATTGAATTAAAACACTAGGTTTTGTTAAATGTGTCCATTTATGCATATATTCTCCAATTCCAATTGTCAAAAGAAGCATATACTAATTATTAAGCCCTATCTTTGAGTTAGGACTTAGGAGAATCACTTATGAATGCTTGACATCTTCAGTTGATGATAGTAGTGTATTCCTCACGAAATTCTCATTGACTACTAGTCACTTTATATCATTAGGCAACTTACTTCATAAAAAACGAAATTTATTGAACACATGCTAATGATGTCCTATTGTATGACCTTGTCTTCATAGCAATAAAGATATATAAAAGCATAGATTGAAGGGTTTGTCTAATATCGACTTGGTTACTAGTGTAGCAACTAAACAATAAAGGCACGAAGAATAGTAACTTCCCCAATCTTTTGTTAAATAAATTATTGTTATTCCTTAATAGACAAACTAATTATAAATCAAAATAGAAATATTTTCTTTTCCTACTAAGGAAAATTAAATTATTTTTTATTTTGCATCAAAAGGTATAATGAAACCAAAACCCATTTCAATAATGAACTAAACATGAATAAAAAATGATAATGTTCACAAAAAGAAATGAAACAAAGTAAAAAGAAAATAAAATAGAATTAACAGAAGGAGAAGATTGCACAATAATTATTATCTAATCATCTTCTTTTATCAAAATAATTACAAGACTAGACTAACAAAGCTAGCAAAAAGCACAAACAATCCACAATATTATATATGTGGGTGGCACAAAAATGTAAAGTACATAAAGCCATTTCAGTTCAATTCATCTAAAGCCACTTTATTTCACTTCCAACCACCTCTAAACAACTCTCTGTGATACGCCTCTCAAAACAATCATTAATAGGGATGAAACAAGAGGATTTTAGAAAAAGGGTCAAAACTTAACTTTATTCCTTTGATTCAAGGAAATTTATACAAGAGTACTTCCTAATTTAATGCTACTAACTATCAAATTTGCATATAGGATAAACTTATCTTACCTATTAGAAGATAAACTTATCTCCTAGAAGATAATCTCCTAAGCTAACAGAATTATCTAAAATAAAGATAAATAATTATCCAACAGTCCCCCTCAAGTTGAGAAATAGATATTTATCATTCCCAACTTGTTTAGAATTGTCTCAAATCTACACTTAGGCATGATCTTTGTGAAAATATCTGCTTCTTGTGCTTGAGTAGGAACATAGCATAAGTCAATCCTCCTTCTATTTCACGTTTAATGAAGTTTCGGTCAATTCTAACATGTTTCGTTCGATCAAGTTGAACTGGATTCTTCACTATGCTAATGGCTGATTTGCTATCGTTGAAGATTTTGGTGGGAGAGGAAGTGGTGCCCTGATCCTGCATTAACCTCTCTAACCAAATAACTTCGCAAATTCCTTGTGCAATTGCCTTAAACTTTGCTTCTGCACTGCTTTTTGCCGTTACAAACTACTTCTTGCTTCTCAATGTGACAAGGTTCCCCCACAGCTTAGTACAATAGCCAGAAGTTGATCTACTATCTTCAATACAACCAGCCCAATCTGCATCCATAAAACCTTCTATGCTCCTTTTCTCATTTTTCTGAAATTAATCCTCTACCTGGACTGCCTTTGAGATACCTCAAAATATAGTTGAATGCCTCTAAATGCCTTTGAGTTGGAGAGTGCATAAATTGGCTGACAATAGTCACAGAGTAAGCAATATTTGGTCTGGTTAATGACAAATAGATAAGTTTTCCTACCAACCTTTGGTATCTTCCTTTGTCAATAAGAGGATCTTTTTCATTTCTTTTCAATGGAGTTCCCATGGGTTTGCAACCCATTTTTTCTATTTTCTCCAATAAATCAAGAATGTATTTTCGTTGAGATATAAAAATACCTTCTTTACTTCTAGCAATCTCCATTCCAAGAAAGTGTCTCAAGGCTCCGAGATCTTACTTTAAATTCTAGTCTCAATTTGTTTTTAAGATCGTTGATCTCACTAGTATCATCACCTGTGATATAATATCACAAACACAATCAAGATGGACTTCTTTCCATTTTTTCCAAATTTCACAAACAAGGTGTGATCAACTTGTTCCTGTTTGTATCCAAATCTGCAAAGAGTGTCACTGAACCTCTTAAACCATGCTCGTGGAGACTGTTCGAGGTCGTATAAAGATTTTTTCAGTTTGCAGACTCTCCCCCTTTCTTCTTTAGATTCAAAACCTGTGGGATCCTCATATATATTTCCTCATCTAATGTACCATTTAAGAAGGCCTTTTTAATGTCAAGCTGATGGAGTTTCCAATCTAAATTTGCAGCCAATGATAGAAGAACTCTAATTGTGTTCAACTTTGCAACTGGAGCAAATGTCTCCTCATAATCTATTCCACACGTTTGTGTAAAACCTTGAGTTACTAATCTAACCTTATACCTTTCGATCTCTCCATCTTCCCTATACTTCACAGTGAACACCCACTTGCTACCAACCACCTTTTTTCCCTAAGGTAGATCTACAATATCCCATGTCTTATTTTCAAGTAAGGCCTTCATCTCCTCAAGTATAGCTTCCTTCCACTTAGGCTATTGGAATGCATCATGCACATTTCTTGGAATTCTTACATTGTCACGCTTAGCAGTGAAAGCTTTAAACTTTGAAGACAACTTTGAGTAAGTCAAATAATTTGAAATAGAATAGTTGGTACATGATCTTACCCCCTTTTGTAATGCAACTGGCATATCCAAGTCACCTGCTTCTTTAAGAGTCGGTTCCTGGTCAAATGATTGGCCTTGTTGAGGAGCTTTAGGCCTTCGAGAATACACCAAGATTGGCTGGTCGGGAACTAGTTCTCCCACGGAATCAGACTGGACAGTTTTGGGTTCAATGGTGGGTGTTTATGAGTTTTGTGGGAAGATCTGAACAAAATTTTGTGAGATAGGGAGGGATATGCTTGGGTCCCAATAAGTCTCTTAATGGGATATCTCCCTCTGAAGAGAGGCGTTGGAGAAGACTAATTGACTTTCAAAAAAGGTGACATCATATGAAACAAAGAATTTGTTCATAAAATGTGAGAAACACTTATAACCTTTTTGAGTGGGAGAGTATCCAACAAACACACACTTAATAGCTCGTGAGTCAAGTTTGCTTCTATTGGATTGATTGTTGTGTACAAAAACAGTACACCCAAAGACTTTAAGAGGAAGAGAATTAGAAATCTTTATGTGAGGAAATTGATTTAGAAGAACACTTAGAGAGGTTCGGAATTGAAGAGTTTTCAAACGAAGACGATATGTCAAGTATGATGCAGTTAGAATAGCTTATCCCTAATAAGAATTTGGAACATAATTAGTAACATCATAGATCGGGCTACCTATAACAAATGACGATTCTTTTTTTTTTCTTCTGCTATCTCATTTTGTTGTAAGGTATGCGCACAAGAACTTTGGTGGATTATTCCATTTTCACTGAGATATTGAATAAAATCATGTGAGAAATATTCTTTCCCATTGTCGATAGGTACTACCTGAATAGAGGTTTGAAATACATTTTGAATGAGCTTGTGAAATTGTTTAAAGACATGATAGGCTTTAGATTTGTCTTCCATTAGGTATACCTAACATACCCTTGTATGATCATCAATGAAACTAATAAACCAACGAGTACCCGTTAGACTTGTAGCTCTAGCAAGGCCTCAGATATTACTATGAATTAAATGGAACATTTTTTAGGTGTATGAGTGTATGTGATGATTGTAATTGCTTTGCATTTCAAGGACACATTGCTCATAATATAAAGAAATATGATCTTTATTGATGAAAATTTATGGATATAAGAATTTCAAATATGGGAAATTTGGATGACCAAGGTGTCGATGTCATAAAATAACATCAGAATTTGATATAGCTGAAAGGGAAAACTTATTTGGTGACTTAAGTTTAGTAGGAGTACTCTTTCCTGAGAAGTAGTAAAGTCCATCTTTCTCTTCAGCACTGCCAATCACCTTCCCTGAACATCGATCCTGAAATTCACAATGAGAAGGAAAAAACGTCAATACAGTCCATCTCCTTGGTTAATTGACTGATAGATAATAGAATATAAGCTAACTTAGGCACGTAGAGAATAGTATCTAACGTCAGATTTGACAGACAAACCCTCCCTTGACCAATAGCTAGTGACACCTTTCCATCTGCGACCCAGACATTAACTTTCTATTCACATGGCTCATATTTCTCAAAAACATTCAAAGACCTAGTCATGTGGTCTAATGCACTTGTGTCCACAATCTAGAAATCATGACCTAGAGACTTTGATAATAATGATTGATATAAGTTACCTTTATGCACTAGTGCTGCGGTAGGAGTCCGTTGGTCATGTGAATCTGATCAGTTGGGATCTTTATCTGATTCAAGAGTAAGCGAAGCAGTTTAATTTGCTGGGAAGACAAATTTAGGCTAGTGGATTTACTGATATCAAATTATGCTATATGTGTCGCTCCACATTTTTGCTGACCCCTTTGGCTTTTAGACTTCCGATCTAATGGTTTCCTATGTAAGTGCCAGCAAGTCTCACGGGTGTGGTAGGGCTTATCACAGTGGTCACACCATTGCTTGTTCTTGGTTTATTGCTCTCGGGGTTGTTGAGTAGACCCCTTTCGAGAGTTTGCCACTAAAAATGAACCTTGAGAGATTTGTTCAGAAGTGAGAGAGGTAAGCATGACCTTTTTTCTACTCTCTTCCCTACGAACCTTAGCAAACGTTTCTCGGATTGAGGGTAATGACTTTAAACCAAGTAGCCGTCCTCGTATTTCATCAAGTTCAACATTAAGTCCTTGCAAGAAATCAAAAACTCTCTTTTTTTTCAATAATTTTTCATATTTCTCAGCATCAGCATGACACTCCTGCATAAAACATATCCATCTCCTGCCATAATTCAGTTAGTAAGTTATAATACTCGGACACAAACATGTTACCTAAATGAGTATTTTTGATTTTGGATTTGATTTCAAAATATTAAGGTGTTTTGTCTAAATTGGAATTTATTTCTTGCATAACCTCCCAAATTTCTCTTGCAGTTTTGCAGAATAGATAGGCTCTTCCTATTTTTTTGCTCCATTGAATTGATAAGCTAAGCCATAACAATATAATTCTCAGCATCCCAAGCATTATAAGTGACTGTTGTTTCCTGTGGTTGAGGAATTGCCCCAGTTAGATATCCAGCCTTGCCTCTTCCTTTGATTACTAGCATGA
Source organism: Erythroxylum rufum (assembly GCA_027478365.1). Classification (NCBI taxonomy): domain Eukaryota; kingdom Viridiplantae; phylum Streptophyta; class Magnoliopsida; order Malpighiales; family Erythroxylaceae; genus Erythroxylum; species Erythroxylum rufum. The sequence continues at coordinate 12,617,357 of JANIHZ010000001.1, forward strand.
CTGACTGAGACCATTCTCGGAAATTCATTCCATTCAATTTATGTTATGTGATTTGCAACGAAAGATTATCAATAAAAGGAGATGAGGATTGGGCTGAAGGGGTTACGGAACTAGGTGTTTGGGAGGAGGTTTGGGTGGTGGAAGACTCATTAAGGGTTGGTTGAACTCCAGCCATAATGTGGTTGGAAACAGATTTTAGGCTACCAGAAGCGGTATCTCTGATACTATGAAACAAGAGGATTTTAGAAATGGGTCAAAACTTCACTTTATTCCTTTAATTCAAGGGAATTTATATAAGAGTATTTCCTAATTTAATGCTACTAACTATCATATTTGAAAATAGGATAAACTTATCTTATCTTTTAGAAGATAAACTTATCTCCCTTTTAGAATAATCTCCTAAGCTAACAGACTTATCTAAAAATAAAGATAAATAATTATCCAACATGATCAATTCTTTATCCGTCTCTGTACATGTTTTTTGTTTTTTTTCTTTCACTAATAGTTTGTCCTCTATTTGACTTGTATCTCGATGACTATTATATAGGCTTAGTATGACTATTATATAGGCTTATTATAATCGTAATCACAAATAGTTAGGACAACTTTGTCTATATATAAAAAAATTATGTAAACCATATTCGTTTTATACAACAATTTTATTAAATAAATAAGGTAATAAATATGCTTTCATTATTTATTTGAAGAAAATTTCAGTCAGATGATGATCTCCATACTTATTACAATACAAAAAGAAATATAAAATAAAATAATAAATGAATGTTAAAATTATAAAGGTAAAGAAATTAATATATCATAAAGTTTATAATTTATCTTGTACATTTTCAACATCGAACTAACTTTGCGCACACGTTAGAACTTTTACAATTTTACAACAAAGTTTACTATGATAAAGATTCATCATTCGAATGCCAATATTCAGAATAAACTCATAAGCAATAGCAGATGCTGGAATTATTAAGATGTTTCATATAATTACTCGTACGATCGATATTGACCTCTATGCAACTTTTACTAAGATAATATGTTAAAATGCTCAGTACTTGTGGTCACAATATATGCTTCCAAATATTTATCTAACTCCATCATATTATAAGAAGTCCTAACCCCTTTTTTCCTTAATGAATTCCTTAAAATGAAAAGTTAAACTTCCAGTTATGGTTGACGATGATGTATCAATAATAGATAAAGCTGATACTACACTCCTACGAGCTTACTCTGTGTCCATTCTTAACTGATAATTATCAAACAAATCATACTAAAATTGTTTAATGATATCAATATATCCTTTAACTTACTTACCAAACAAAAATCGATAAAAAATTGATGCCCCTCATCTTATACCTCAAGTCCATAATAGAAATTACTATTACATTATTCCCTATCAAAGAGCGATAAGTTTTGAATCCTTTATCATCTATTTTGACATGGTTTGAATCACCATATTATAATAAAAAATCAATCAAATAATGCTAACTTAATCTTACACATGTGGCTAAAGCAAATGTATCAAGTTGGATATTTTATTCTTGAGAACAACTCAAGAACATTATGAAATATCCTAACTTCACATAAATTGCTTTAGCCAACTTCTATTACTCTTTTATCTATAAGCAAGTATATTGAGAATCTTTTTGTTTCAACTTGATGAGCACTTTAATATGCTTGGTTTTGACTTTAGCGTCTTGAATATTGAATTCATTAGGTTGAATAATCTTGAATATTGAATTCCATTAGGTTGAATAATCCAAAACTAATTTCTTTATGTATAGAATGCATAGTTGTCATACAATTTTTTCTAAACTTTAAGTCATTTATGTGTAAATTGGTATGCTATTATGGATTGCCTCCATCCCTTTCTTATATTACTTCTAACCTATCCTTCACTATCAATATCACAATATGCATGAAACAATGCATATGGAATAATCTCCTATCCATCAGCAGGCTTCCAACCCACAATTTGGTCTTCACTTTTTTGCTCATATCATTGTTTATGTTATAGTTGTCCAAAGTTATGGTTGAGAGCTTGGTGTTAATGTTCCAATGCATTAAGCACTCGACTAGTACAGTTTTCAATCTTTTATGGGGACGACAGATAAATAAATCTATCATTTACAAAACATAAAAATATTAATTATAACATAATCAATAAACAAAAGATAAAAAAATTAAAGAATATTATTTACCTCATGATTCAATTGCATAAAGTCCAGTCATTATCAATATAATGTGTTGTCACTACCATATAGCCTTCCTTTTGATTATTGGGTTTCCACATATAAGATGTGATGGTAACTCATTCATAATTACTCAACAATATCTTTAATATCAAAATCTTTTGATCTTTGTAAATCTTGATGAATTCTTTCTTTACAATATTACAAGTTAGGATCTTAAAGGTTGACTGGAGTGAGGATGAAAAAAAATTATGAAGTTTTGATTATCAACGATGAAGAGGAGACATTCATTCACAATGATCATTTTGGCTAGCAAATTCTTTGATATATGAACATCAAAAGTTGAGGAAGTCATTTAACTTTTTTCTTTTTTTAGTTTAAATATGTTTAATGTAACATCCCACCCCCTACTGGAAGGGTAAAATAGTAAATTTATAATAGGATGGGATTGATAGGGATTAATTAGTACTGTTCATGCACAATAGGATTGATACACAGTATCAATTGTGCACATGAAATTACTGTACATGCATACATGACATTCCCGGTTTTTGTGCCTAA
>JANIHZ010000001.1:12660908-12674999 GCA_027478365.1 Erythroxylum rufum
GCATCTGATTATAAGATGTTCCAAAATTTTTGGTTCAGTATTAGATAACTCACAGTAAAATTTGTTGATGGAGAACTAGATCTTATCCCTGGTAAGTAACCCCTCATTGCTTCCCATCCATAAGATGAATGGAGGAGCTGGATTGATGTCACTGTCCCAAACTAAGACTGTCCACTCCTGCCTTGTGTTCTGTGTAGTCTGCAAAAAAGTTTTGCATGCTTTTGTGTTGAACTTCCTAGATTTATCTGTTATCCACTGAATTTCATCTTATTCTCCCTCCTGGCATCTTGGCAACTCTTCCATTATAAGTTTGACACCCCTATTATTATGGAAGGGCCATACCCATTGATTATTTCTAATTAACATACTTACTTTAGTTTTTGGATTCACTACCAATTTCAAGGGCTGTACCTCTTCCACCTTATATAGGGGACCTTTACAATGTCAATTATCATACCAAAAACACGTGCTTTCTCCATTCCCAATCTTGTGGAATACTTGATTTAGCATCCATTTCCTTGTCTTTAGGATTTCCTTTAAAGTTCCTGACATGTCCTGGCTTGGCTTTAAGATCTAAATACTCGTATTCTTTATGAAGACATTGTGTATCCATTTCACGCATAAATCCTCCCTTTTGTAACACAACCACCACAAGTTCCTTCCTCTGCTTTCCTTGTGAATCATCCTTGCAGAATGGATTCTACCCCCCTATTGCTTAGGTTTGCAAATTTTGCTCCAACTAATCTTCGCTTTGCTTCTACCTTGGTTTGAGCTATTCCACCAGAAGTCTCTAAGTCTCCCGTCTATTTCCTTGAGGATACTTTTTTAGATGGATAAATGGTTGATCCAATAATTAGTAAGGTTCCTTAGTATTGTCTGAATTAGCTATAGCTTGCCTCCACATCTAAGGAACCAATTACTCCATTGTTTAGCTTGCCTCGACCTTTTAAATGTTGTAATCTCAAATTGTTTAGCTAATCATCGACTCAACAACTGTTTCTCTTTATCATCATCCCCCTTTACTATTGTCATCAACATACACTAGAAGAGCTAACTCCCTTTGAACCAGAATGTTTGATAAATAATGTATGATCTCCTTGGCTTCGTCTGTATCTTATAGCCAACGTAACTCTAGCAAATCTTTCGAACCATGCTCTAGGTGATTGCTTAAGGCCATATAATGCCTTCTTCAACTTACACACTATGAGCAGCTAAATTCTTCCTATAACTTGGTGGAACTTTCATGTAAATTTCTTCATCTAGATCTCCATATAGAAATGCATTCTTGACATCAAATAGTTGCAATTCCCAACTATAATTAGCTATTATTGACAATAATACTCTAACCATATTCATCTTTACAACAGGAGAAAAAGTCTCTAAATAATCAATCCCGTAAGTCTGAGTATAGCCTTTTGCTACCAATTGCGTCTTGTATCTCTTAGTTGACCCATTTGGCCTATATTTCACCTTATATACCCACTTACAACCCACTAGTTTATTTCCTCTAGGTAACTTCACTAATTCCCAAGTTTTTTTTTTCCTAGAGCCTACATCTGCATTCATAACTTGTTTCTATTTTTTATTATATAAAGCTTCAAATAAGTTGGTGGGAATGGTAATGGTATTTAGGCTCATAAGGAAGGCTTTGTGAGATGGTAAATTTTTTTTAAATGACAAGAAATTTGCAAAAGGGTATAATGGTTGTTTTGTACACTCTTTAGTTCCTCTTCTGATGGCCATATGAAGGTCTTGTTGATCATTATCCATACGAACTTTAGTTTCATTTTTTAATTTAGGATTAGAAATTGTTACCTTACGTGAAGAATTTGAGTTGGACTCTTGGACCTACATAGGTTGAGGAACAACCATCTTCTTTCTTGTGAACACCTTGCCTTTGCCAAATCTCATATCTCCAAAGGTAGAATCAGGTTTTGTTTTTTGTTCACTTGTTGCTTCTAGAAAGGGTAATTATGGGTTGTTTAGGAATAGGTTTAGATGGTTTTTCTGGCATATGGTTTAGACAGGAAGAATAAGAAGGTAAGGTTGGTGATGTAGAATTGGACATAGGAATCGGATCAAGTAGAAACCTTCCTTGTCTTCCCCTAATTGAATTCTCCCCTTGAAGGTAAGAATTGTTGAAATATGAATCTTGCTCATTGAATGCGACATCTATTAAGACATAAAATTACTTTGATGGAGGGTAATAACACTTATACCTTTTTTTAGTTGAAGAATAGCCCAAAAAAACATATTTTAGAGCCATAGGATCTAATTTCCCTCTATTATGAACATGAACAAATGACGCACACCTGAAAATTAGGAATAAGATTGTTTATAGTGTTTAGATTTGGGTAAAACGTTGAAAGGATGTCCATCGGACTTTTGAGACCTAAGACTTTCAAAGGTAATTTGTTTATAAGATGAGTGGCTGTAAGAACTGATTCCCCCCAAAACGCCTTAGACATATTCTTCTGAAATAGGGCTTAGGTCTTTTCAAGTAGATGACTATTTTTTCTTTTTGCTATCCCATTTTGGAGTATACACACAAGATGACTCATGAACTATTTTTTCGTTATGAAAAGGTAATTGATTGAAATAATCCCTGGCATTATTTGTGCTAAGCCTTTTGATATTAGTCCCAAATTGGTTTTCGATCATGGAGCAAAAATTTGGGAGTATGGTACTAACATAAATTTATGTTGAGTAGAAAAACCGGTAACACGAGTACAATTATCAATAAAAGAAACAATCTTGCCCTAGAAGCAATAGAAACAGTAGATGGACTCCAAATATCACTATGAATAAGATAGAAAGGAATATAGCTCCTTCAATTGCTAATCAGAAAAGGCACACGCTTGTGTTTAGCAAGCTCACTTACCTCATACTGAGAAATTTCATCATCAAGATTTGTAAATAAAGAGGGAAACATTATCTTAATAATTTGAAATGATGGATGATCTAACTAATAATGGTGAAGCAAAATTTTATCTTTATTGGATGCAATTTAATTTGGTGTGAAAGAATGAGATAATCTATCCTTAGTTATGTTCAACTGATTTGGTGATTCAAGATAGTAGAGGCCATCTTGTTATCTAGCAAGTCCAATCATCTCCCAAAATCTGTCTCGAAATGCACAATGTCTACTGTGAAAAATCACATTACAACATAAATCTTGAGTGAGTTTTCGTATAGAAACAAGGTTGGTTGATAGTTTAGGAATATGAAGAACATTTCTTTAAATTTATTGGACTTATTTTGACATTCCCTATACTTGCTACCGTTGTTAAAGATCCATCGGCTGTGACACATCGAGTGTAGGTTGAACATTTGGATAAATGAGTTCATATAGTCTGTAGTTCTTGAGTCCACGACCCAAGAGTTGGTAAAGTTTGTTTTTGAGGTCTTTAATCCAAAGGAAAATGAAAATTTACCTGAATATGCCAAATAACAAGTACCTGACATTTTGTAATGCTAATTTCGCTAGTAGTGATATTTCTTGCTTCAACTTTTGACATTTTCCTTTTTACAAGGAGGCTAATCCTTAGACTCTTCCAACAATAAAGACCAGAAGAAATGTTATGTTTTAGAGAACAATAATCAGCAATGAAGGCTAAGATAAATGAGATAAAACAAGGTGATAGTAGTGAAGGCTGAAATGGAAGAAAGAAATATGGTGCAGTAATGAAAAGAGTGAAAAATAGAGATATGTTTGTAGTAATAAAGGTTGGATTGGCTCTGACACCATGTCAAAAGTTGAATAAGAACTGTATATTTTGCATATTTCTAAAGTTTACATTAGGTATAACTTATATGTACTATTTTGATACCTATACAATATCTAATCCCACAATTTATGGGATATTCTCTAATCCCACAATTTATGATATATTCTTTAATCCCACAATTTATGGAAAATAGAAAACTTAATTAAAAACAATCAGTTGTACATGATCTTTCCAGTCTTGCATCATTTTCTCCCTTTACGATTTAAAGTTGGAATAACTACCTCCCTTCTAATAAGGAGTCACAAAATCACTATCCAAAATAATAGGAACTAACACGAAAGAAAGAACATTTACAAGGAAGGAAAGAACATTTACAGAAATTAATACAAGCTTCTGAAAGAAGCATAAACTTACACGTGTCTTTTTTTTTTTTGAGATGCTATACTTTATACTGACATTTTTGTGCCCCCTTTTATATTTCAGAATGCGCTCTCTTGTGTGCATCTCTGAAAGGAAATATGACAGTGAACCAGGAACTTCAGAACATGATTCTACTGTCAGTGTTAAAAACACTAAAGAAGTGTGCAATGGCGAAGCTTTCCTCAAGTGTATACGAAGCTCCAGAGTGCCAGATTTTGATGATTTATCAGATTTTGTAGTGTGCAGGCAAGGAAAAGATTATGCTAGTTGGTTGAGGGACCGACAGAAATTCAGACTATGGAAATATAAGAAAATGACTGCTTTAAGGTGGAGGAAAAATAAAGCGGCTTGGAAATCTATGAAAGGTAGGTAAATCAAAGGTATTGTACTTTTATATTTTGATTGTGCATACATGTAGTAGAATCGGCAAACTAAGGGTAGGTCGTTTTTCGAAATTCTTTTGGAGAACATTGCTAGATTTGACATTTATTCAATATAATCTTTCCCTTAGGAAGTAGGGCCGGTAGAAATGACCCCTCTTGATGGAAGTCAACGGTCTAAGTTGATCAGACGAGGTTGAAGATCAAAATGACATCTTGATCGATTACATTAAAAGTGATGTCATTTTTGTCAAAATGACATCATTATGAAACAGCTTAACTAAGTTTGGATCGGGCCTCAACAGCACCGATTGAAACTGACTGGACTACAAATGTGGCTTAAGCCACCTATTAGGAGGGGCAGACTTTGCTGAGCTGGGCCGATGCCAAATCCAAATTGTCTTAATCTGGCCCATTACTAACTGTATTAGGAAGACCTACAGTTGGGTATTTGAATTATCAAACAGATTTATTTCCATCAATTTGACAGGAAATGTGGAAAATGGCTTCCCTTTTTGTCTTCTAAGTGATTGGATTCCAAGAAAATCACGTAGGAATAAAGATGAGAAACTTACCAATTATGTGATAATGTGTTGATTATCAAATTATAAAATTGGGAAATTTGTGTTTACAGTTCTTTTGCTGAAGTTATTAACCTAACATTGCCACAAGTTATTTACCGGTTAAAGAGCCTTTATGTACTAAGCGGATTGTTTAACTATTATACCCCTAAAACAGGATTTTCATGGCTAATTTTAAATTTATCTTTGCTTTGTACTAATCATGTTTTTCATTTCCTTAATCATTGCCTTCTTTCCTTTTGTTTCTATCGTTTAATTTATTTTTTTTTCTCATTTGAAATGTTTTCTCTTTCAATTCTCCACTGTATCTCTTCAGTCTATGACACCCTTTTATATCCTAGCTACACTGTTTTGTTCTGAAACATCTCTATTTTCAATTTTATATTATTAGCCAAAAAGCGTCCATTTTACTAGTTTCATATTTATTAGATCTCATTCTTGGTTCCCTGCTTCTTTATGCTTTAAAAAAATGTTGGTTAATGGTAATTCATCATAATTTTGTAATTAATTAATTTTTAAATGATAAGCGATCAATTTAATGTTATTTCACCTAAATATGCCATTTTTTATTTTAATATAATACGCACAATACTAGTATAGGCCAAAAAAAAAAAAAACCTTAAAGAATTACATAAGAAATACGTTTTAATCCAAATTGTGCATATCTTTACAATTATCTTATATATAATTCGTCAAATTAGTTGTCATATTCTTGGAAGATGAGGTAAATGGTTTGACCTGTTGCTCACTCTTTTCAGGGAAAGTTTACGTTTATAGTAAATCTCAAGTAAATTACACTTGTATCCTTTTCTCTCTCCTATCAAATAAATAAAATGTCAAGCTTTTAGTTCATCTACAATCATAAAATATTCCTACAAATTTTCAAATAAAAGGATTGTCCCTTTTCTAGCATCGACCCTCTTCTTGATCATTATCTAAAAATAGTTTCGTTACTCATTATCTAAAAATAAGATTCAATTGTATGTAATAACCAAGTATTTTTTTTGAAAAATAGAATAAATGAATTAACTAAAGGCTCTTAAAGTGGGAGAATAAGATCATGGTTTAAAAAAATATTACAAGAAGATAATCTTAAAAGGAGAACTTTAATAAACAACATAATAAAAGCTTAAATATGAGCAAAACATTGTGTCAAATAGGGAAACACAATCATATCACAAAGAGACAATTTTCTACCATTAATTGTAGCGACATGATTAGTAATATGGGTGAGTTGTAAGGTATATTTAGGAAGATATATGAATGTGTCGAGTAGAAATAGGAGTTTTTAGAAGCAAAATGATTCCCCCTAGCAAAACTCGACAGGCTTATATATTTGGCTAGGATCTTAATTAACTTGTGAGATATTGCATCTTATTGAATGATTTGGAAGAACCTCTTCTTGAAGTACAATCATGACACATCTCAATTCAACTTTATATATTCCACTTTTTTTGCTAGTTCTTGCCTGTTTTTGAAAGTAGCATGTTTTGAAAAATTCTTTTGTTTCACTCCTTTTATATAACACCAATTACACTACTAAATGTTGCTTTAAATATATTTGTCTCATTTACATCTGAGGTTAAATTATGCTCACCCAAGTAATGATTCTAGATCAGTTATTGGCTTGACACTGCAAATTGTACAAATGAAGAAATCTATTCCTAATAACTTTGGAGTAATTCAAAAAACAAGAGAGTGAGGGATTCTAGGTATCAAATGTAAAGAACACAACTAAAATAGAGCTTGTCTTTGGTATTAAGCATTTCTTTAATTAGGAAAATAACAACTCACTAGAAGTCACCAGAGGGACCAATTTAACTTTAAAAGTGGAGAAAGTGACAAGCCTTTTCCTCTAGCTATAAATAGCTCCTTGATACGTCTAATGTTTCATTCACTTACATGATCTAGAGAGTTGAACTTGGTCCTAAAGACCCTTTGGTTCCTTTCCCACTAAACACCATAAATTGTGTTACTAAGAACCAAGTTATATGACAACCTCTCAACTTTATGACCACTAGAAAGGGCATATAGCCATTAGATTATTCCTAACAAGTATTTGATTTGTGGATTAAGGTTATAAAGGCAAATAGCATCCCAAAAAAACTTATATGAATAAGGGCAACTAAACAGAAGATGTGCATTGGTTTCTTGATCTGACAAATGCAACATATAATTCAGATTATCGATGCCCCTTATTTTATCAATAATAGTGATCTTTTCTTTAATTACAAGCCATAAAGTAAATGAGAATCTTGGGACAAAAAGTTAATTCCATATAAGAAAATACTGGTTCATAGTCATTGCCTATTCCTAATCTATCATATCCTTAAACAACTTGTTTGTGAATAAACTAGAAGGATGCTTAAGCTAGATTACCTTAGCCTCTATTTACAGGTTTAAGGGAATTTGGGGGAAACATCCTTGAAAGAATTGCTCACCTAATTCCATCTTCCATTTGCAATTAAACTACTTACCTTTCCATTTATAGTGAAGAAAACTTTAAGGCTAGAAAAATTAGGGAGAAGATAAAAAGTGCCAATGGTACATCAATTGTCATACCATAACCTTGTATCTCTTCCATTCCCTACCTTGTATTTGATAAGTGGGTGGATGAGGTTCCTTGGCTTTAGCATCTAAATCTGGTACCATGAAACATCTATTCTTGCTTTAATTATCCACAAGTTGGATCCTCTTATATAGTGCTCATGTATCCATTTCGCCTAAAGGGATTCCTTGTCATTTATTACTTTCCAGAGCCTTTCAATCAGCATAACCTAGTTTACAAACTTTACAATTTTAACATTTAAACCTTCTTCCCTCTTGGGTATACAAAGGTCATTCCAACTTACTTTTACAAAAGGCTTAGAGGATTCATTTCCAATCTAAAAATATTTCTTGAGAAGTTTGTCAATTTCCTTAGCAAGCTTCATAGGAAATGCAATGTGAGAGGACTAATAAATGGATAAGTTATAAAGAACTTAAAAAATTAATTATAACCTTCCAACAAAGGATAGGGAATTAGATGTCTAGACCCCAATCATTTTCCTAATCATATCCAATAACCCTTGACAATTTGAATAAGAGAGCCTACTTGAGGATATAGGAATACCTAGGTAAATCATGGAAATTTGAGTGATAGATCTGAGATGGATAATAATAACTAGGTTGAGTTAAGGCATTCATTGCAATCATAATGTAGCTCGTTTCCCTATTCATATGAAGCCTAAAAAAGCACTAAATTCCTTCAAAAATCTTATTAAGTAACCCACTAAAGCTTTATCAGCCTTACAAAATAATAACAAATCATAAGCAAAAGTAAGATGGATTTTGTCTAGCCTGTTACACTTTTTATGATATTTAAATCCACAATTAGTAAGCACATTTTTCTGAATGATGAAATGAAATACCTCAATGAATATGGTAAAGAGATAAGGGGAGAGAGGATAATTTTCCTTAGCCCTATAGAACCCTTAATAAGTTGACTAGCTTCCCCATTTATTAAAACACCGAATAAAGTAGTCATTATGCACTGAGAGATTTGAGTATTAACCTGTCAAGGAACCTAAATACTTGTAGAGAAAGAAGCATAAAATCTAAATTAATTGGGTTAAATGCCTTATGAATGTAAATTTTAATAGCACTATTAGCTCTAGAGCCCTTGATATGATAATTCTTTAACAATTCCTGTGCAAGTAACACATTATCTCCAATGTTTTTACCTTGTATAAAAACAACTTGAGATTGGATAGTGAATGAAGGAAGCACTAATTGATCCTATTAGCCAGCAACTTACAGATGATTATACAAAATGTATTGCAATAAGAAATTAGTCTAAAGTCCCTCAAAGAGTTTAGACTATGAGTTTTTGGAACTAGAAATAAATAAGTGCAATTCCATACCTTCAACATCTTGGCATATCAAAGAACTCATGAATAACTTTGCATATATGGAATTTAATAGAGCTCCAAGTTTGTTGATATAAAAAGACATTGAACCTATTTGGTCTTGGGGCTTTATTGGGACTAAGAGAGAATACCACCCCTTTATATAATCATTAATGAACATCCTACTAAGAAATTCAGATCGTTGAAGGGAGATTATCTTAGGAATGGATAGACTATAAAGTAGGTAAACAAGATTCCCCGCCTTTGGAGTTCCCAATACTTTAGTATAGTAATCCTTGGCATGGATTTTGAACTCATTCTGGTCAATGATAATTATACCCTCATCAGTAAGTAACTTGGATATTATGTTACAATTCCTCCTAGCAAACTATGATCTATGGAAGAACTTGGAATTGAAGTCTCCATCCTTTAAATATATCACCCTTGATTTTTGTATAAGAATGGAGGAATGTGCTTCTAGACCACTTATGTAATTGGCTAAGGGTTGTTTTTCTTTAATCTTAAGAGGGACATCATAAGGAGAATCTTATAGTTTCTCCTAGCATTGTATTCATGCTTCTTTGGCTCACTCTACACCCTCAAAAGTGTCCCTGTACTTGCTTTTTAAAAGGATTTGAACTTATGTTTTAGTCTCATCTGCTTCTTATGGAATTAGTGAGAGGCATAACAATTGACCCGATACTCTAATCCTGTAGATTCAATTTCTTGGAACCCACCCATACCACTGAGGTATTTAAAGAACCTAAATGGAACCCTTTACTTTCTAAAAAATATCATGAATCTCCACGGTGGAATGGTCTATCATATATTGTTATCAAAATGAGCTATACTTGAATACGATTTTTTATGTCATAACAAGTTGACTAAAGCATTGTACAAATTTTTTCTTAATGATAATCGACCATCCTAATTATTAGACTATGTCAAGAATCTTCATTATGTCTAAGATTATTGAGTTCCAAATTTTGAATACAAGTTCTATATTCTCCATAAGGGGCCTGAAGACCTTTCACCTTAAGATTCCAAAGCCAACATTACACAATTAAATTCACTAATAATGAACCAGGATCATTCACTACTTTCTTATATTATACCAAATCATTCCACAATGTGGCTATTTATAATGCAAACTTAGATACATACATAAAAGTGAAACATGCCTTTCCTATACCTTTAAATTAAGCTAAAATAAATGCATTGGTAATTCAACAAGAAAACTTTATCTAAAATATATGCTACAATAACCCTTCTTTATGGTGCCTATCATGGTTAGTAATGAGCTTCTAATAAGCATTAAGCAACCACAAACTTAGACATTTCTCCCTCTCCGATTTTGTTTCAAAAAGACCAATTAATTTTTGTTTTATTGCCTTGATATAATCAACTACCACTTACTATTTTTGGGGATCATTAAGAACCTTAACATTCCATACAAACACTGTCATTAGATCTTAAAGCATTTGTTGGATCTGGACTTAACTTTTTGACCAGATCTATTCCTTTTAATGGATATAAAAGCTCTTTAAGCAGTATAATAATCGGATAGATGGATGTTAGGATGTTGCTCTGATTTGCCATCTATTTGAATTAGAACATTATTAATAGGCTGCCTTAGATTATCCTCTTGGCGATGATTGGGAGAAGGAGTAGGTACATTATTTGAGCTGGGGTCTTCCATCTTCTGATTAAGGTTTTCAATATTAAGGCTAGAGGATCCATAAACCACACCTAAATCCTAGGAAACATTTATTCTAGAACTTGTGGATTTAACATTTTCCAATTGTATCAATTTATCATAAAAACTAGTTTTGAACATCTTACCTGTTGGTAGCCATTTCTTCCCTTGTTGAGCCAGACATGACCTTAATTGGTAAAAAAATTTAATGTTGTCCTTAACTAACTTATACCCTACTCCTAATCTTATCAACGAAACCTCTTCAGCTAAGTTACATTCCATGTCAACACTGATACAAATCTTGTGCATCCTATGCATTTTCTTAATAAAGTTGCTTCATCCATGCATAATAGATTGCCTATTGTTGAATGCAAACCAAACTACAGGTTTTGTGCTCAAAACCACAAGCATACGGGTTGTAACTTGTAGTAAAAAGCATATATCAATCCCTGAAGGATTGTACTTAGGCACCACTTAATTCAAGTTGTTCTTTGTTTAAGAAACTGATTTAATCAAATTTAAATAGATAAGTAAAATAAAGAACTAAAGGTAAAAGGAAACATTGCAACCTAAATCAAAATCGTAAACTAAAACTTGGAGAAAATCAAGATTAAGAATTAGGACTTATTATTATCCCTATTTGCTCCCTTTGGTTAATTGATTCAATATATGCTTGGCCTAAGATTTCCTAAAATTTTAGTTACCCTCTCTCAAGGTACAACTAAATGTCATTAGTTAAATAAATTAGGATTAACTTTGGGATCTCTTGATATGCAAAGCTTTTCCTAAACATTCAACTAGATATGAAGCTATCTTATAGGTAGTGCATCAATCTATTAAAATCTCTTCCTAACAAATCGATAACTTGTTATTTATAATTCTATTAAATGTCTACTCTCGTTGTACATTTTACACAAATCACTAAGCTCACTCTCTCGATTTGTTGCAAGGTTTGAGCTCAATAAATAATACAAACATTTGTATTATTGAATCAACAACCGAAGGTTCATAAATAGTTCATACAACAAACCCTAAAAAAAATATTTTAGCCGATCATAATGTTATTAACATCCCCAACAACCAAACAATTCATGACAAACATGTTAGAAGAGAAAAACAATCGAAACAAGAACTATACGGGGCAAGCTCCTCCTCTTCTTTGCCCGAATATGGAAAATCTAGATGACCAAATGCTTTTTGCTCAATTGAGAATGAACCTTGATTCTCCACCTATCTCTAGGATTTTAGTATGTCTTTTAGCTCCCCAAGGCTAGTTTCCACGACACCCTCCACAACCCTAGGGATTTGTGTCATTATATATCATAAAACCCTAAAAAGAGCGTGACTCCTCGAGCTAAGCATCCCACGATCGTGGGAATTATCCTTGTGATTCTCACGATCATGGCTTAATATGACAGAAACTTTATCTATAGATTTCCCACGACCATGGGAAACACACAATCGTGGGTTAATATGACAGAAACTTTCTCCATAGATTTCCCACGATTGTGAAACATGCCCTTTCTCACGGTCGTAGATTCTTGTTCTTTAGCAACTTCACTTCTCTTCTCTTCTCTTGGTCCCTAACTCAATCACAAAAGTGTCCACCCGCCATTCCTACACCACAATGATCAATTCTTATCCTAAACTAACATCAAACACAAAAGAACTGTTGGATCCTAATTTCAGAACCCAACCCTCTTGTAGACTCAAACAGTTGTTAGACCCCGCTTGATTCCGAAGCCCAACCTCTTGCGAAAATCATGAAACGCGTGAGTACGTGCGTGTTACCTTGAAGGGGGGTTTTTTTTTTCCATTGAACCCTTATTAGAAATTATTAATTCATCTTCATTCTCATAACATCCCAAAAATTTACTCACAAATCGTTCCATGGTGTGCCCATACAAATCAGTCACCATGCTTGAACTCAAATTTTCCTGCTTGTGAGCAGAATTTGGAAATCTTCAAACTAGAATTTCAATTGAATTATTCAAAGATATCATAGCTCTAAGTCTCTAGTTTGTTTTGAAGAAAGAATGAACTCAATCGGAGTTCTATAGCTCAAGATATGCTTAAAACGCTAAAGCGTGCACATACTCCAATCATGCTCTACTAACCGACCTCTCACTTACTTTCCATAAAACTCTTTCAATTCAACTGAAAATGATGCACATTCTCGTGGAGAGATATATACATGTCTTAGGAATCCAGGGCTTGAAGAATCACTTAATTTGGAGATCGGATGAGGGAGTTATGATCAAAGAATCCAACATACTTAAATCCTCAATCATGCAGTAACATGTCTTGGAACGATTGATATAACTTTTTCTGAAAATGTCGGATTGCCTTTGTGTTTAGACCATTTGAAGTTAGACTTCTGGATCTACAACTTTCATGAATACCACAAATCCTGATTTTGCCTCCAAGAGGTCAAAAATTGCAATCTTTCCCGTACATGTCCGTTTAACGGACATAGATCGACCAAACTGCACTTTTTCACCCGAGAAGGTCCGTTAAACGGATATCCAACGGACATGGGCAATACAAAGGGTTGTTTTGTATAAACTAAAGGTTTTCAATGGTTTTATATTGAAGGAGAACGGATGAATCCTATGTCCCACAAGATGCTGGGACTCATTCTGCTCCGAATTCTGAGGCACCTAGTATGCAACAGGAAGTGCCTCCACCGCCTCCTCCTATGCCTCAAGCAAATCCCATGGATCCAAGTTTCTTTCAAGCCTTTGCTCAGGCTTTCACATACGCCATAGGTCAAAGATCTCAGGTTCCGATGCAAGCTCCAGTAGACAGGAGTGGACAGTATGACAAGCTCCGTAAGTTTGGAGCTGTGGATTTCAACGGAACTACCAATCCGAAAGAGGCTGAACCCTGGTTAAAGAGGACCGAGAGGGTCCTAATTCAGATGAAGTGCTCAGATGAGGAGAAGCTACATTATGCATTGAGTTTGCTTCAGGGAGACACACTACATTGGTGGGAATCAGTGCCTCACAGTCAGGTCATACCACCAGTACTGATATGGAGAGACTTTGTGGAAGTGTTCAGAAAGAAGTACCTCTCTAGGGTATATGTACAAGAGAAGGCCAGGGAGTTTCTGAACCTCACGCAGAGGGACATGAGCGTGAGTGAATATGAGCTTAAGTTCACTCAACTTTTCCGTTATGCAGCCAACATTGTGGCGATTGAGGAAGATAAATGTCATAAGTTTGAGGGAGGACTACATTTGGGGATCAAGGAGAAAGTCTTGATCCACAACTTCTGTGACTACCAGCAATTGGTGGATGCTGCACTCCAGGATGAACAACTAGAGAATATAAGAAATGAAGTAAGCAGGAAGAGGAAGAACAGGGAGCAGTCTTCTAAGAAAGGAATGAGTGCTCCAAT
>JANIHZ010000001.1:12785702-12802143 GCA_027478365.1 Erythroxylum rufum
TAATTAAATGTAATATTGAATTAATTAATTTATAATGCTTATTAAGAATTAATATATTAAATACTTAAATAATATTTATTTAGTTAATGGTAAATCATATTATAGAAAAAAAGAAATAGAAAATAAAAATAGTTCTCATAAATTTTGAAAAGTGGAAGAAATTAAAACAAAAGCGATTCTTTTACTAAATTTAAAAAAGAATTAAAAGTTAATAAATAAATAAAAACAAACAAGCCCTAAATTGTCTAACATTTCTTTTGAATAGAAATAGTTAAAGCATTATATTTGTTTTATGGATCTTAAGTTATTCTCATCGTTGGAAAATTTAGATGAAACAAAGATGTTAGTTGATTTTCTTTTTCTATTAAATTGTGAACCACTAAAATTAGTTGCACTTTTAACTATTAATGATAAGGTTTTAGATATATAATGAATATTTTAAGCAATAAATATTGATAAAATTGTATTTCAAGCTAACAGGAGATGAAGTTGTAAATGGTACTTAATCTTCTTGTTGTGAACCCCTTTCTTGTATGATTGGCTTGATGGAAAATAGAAAGATGGGAAAGAGGAACTCGACTTTCAAATTGGAGAGAATCTGTGAGGACAATTCCGTCAAGTGTGGGCATTATTTGGGTCATATCATCAAATACTGAAACTTGAAAACATGGTTCCCAAAATTAGGTCATATCATTACATACTGAATATAAGATATTCTGTTCCAATTAATCAGTTTTAACCTCTTTATAAAAAAGTATTAAACCAAACCAGAGTATATAAAATGAGTCTGACCAGTCTCTCCCTATGAGAGTTCGTTGGGTCACTCATTTTGAGAGTTTGGGTCTCTCCTCTTGAGAATTTCTTCTCCGTTTTCGTGGCATAGTTCTCTCCTCTCCACCACAACTTACTCCTGACCCATCCATCTTAGCTGATTTCAGTGTCTGCTCTCTTCTGCTTTTCGCACATTGGGTCGCATAGTCCCTATAGCTCTTGCCTGCCTTGTCACCAGCTTCCCTTGTGTTCTGATTCCATTTGGGGGTTAGGGTTTTTTCTCCACATCTACTTGGGTTATCTCATGGCTTTGTCTAGTCGGATCGTGGACGATCTCTCTAGCTTGTGTAGCAACTTGGCCATCCAGGAGGAGGCGGAAGCAGGTTTATCATATGATGGGGATGGGTTGGCGGCTGATGGCCCCCAAGTGGCTTTGAAGTGGTGTCTCATGGGCAGATTTCTCTCGACAAAGCCTATTAATTTCCAAGCGATGAAAAATAACCTTACTTCAGTTTGGATGCCTGTCAAAGGTGTTACAATTCGCGAATCGGGTACTGACCGCTACATTTTTTAGTTTTATCATAAGCTAGACTTTGAGCGTATCGTTCGTGGAGGCCCTTGGACATTCTCCCAACATATTCTTATCACTCGTCTGCTTGTGTTGGGGGATTCACCACAGACTATCGACCTCACTCAAGTAAGCTTCTGGGTCCAAGTGCATGACCTGCCAGTGGGCTTTATGTCCGAGAGGGTAGTGAAAGACATCGGCACTTTTTTTGGGGAATTCGTCGAAGCTGATCAGAACAACTTTACAGGGCTTTGGAAAATGTTTATGCGCATTCGTGTAACCTTAGATGTTCGGTGTCCACTGAAGCGACGGATGAAGGTGAAGAAAGCATGGTCCGATTGGACATGGGTTAACTTTAAATACGAACGACTTCCTACGTTTTGTTTCTTTTGTGGTCTGCTGGGTCAGTCGGATAAATTCTGTCCGAAGCGATTTGATCTCGGAAGAGTTCCTAAAGACCAATATCTGTATGGGGTGTGGCTGAAAGCAGCTAATCGACATGTTTCTTCGGTTGGAGAGCAGTGGCTACGAGATGAGGTACCACGAGAGGCAATCATTGGTAGACTGGAGGGCGGTTCTGCAGATGCCATGGATATGGTGGGGGCGGGCCAGCAAGGGATGCATTTGGATTATAGAGCGAAGACTCCAATGCGGGACTCCGATTGTGTGGAGGGGCTAGTGGTTGCGGAGTTTAAACGTCCTCGAACGGCAAAAGGTCTCCCACCTTATGGGCATAGTAATGAGGCGCAGAAAAATTTGAAGTTGGCGGGTTCTGATGCCAGGACCCGCTCGAGGCCATGAGTACTTTAAGTTGGAATTGTCGTGGGCTTGGGAACCCATGAACAGTGTAGTGTTTGGCAGAAATGGTGTCTGCAAAGAAACCCAATTTTTTCTTCTTAATGGAAACTATAGTGCCGATTGAGAAGGTTCATTTTGTGCAGAAAAAGCTTGGCTTTGAAGGCCTTTTTGTAGTTAACCCAGTGGGGCATAGTGGGGGCTTGGCTCTAATGCGGAGTGAACGAGCCATGGCATCTCTTATCAGTTTCTCTCCCTCTCATATTGATGTCAGGGTACAGCTTCCTGGGTTGGCGCCCTGGCGCCTTACGGGCTTCTATGGCAATCTTAACCGTTCTTAGAAGCGAGAGTCATGGGAATTACTAGTCTCTCTTCGCTCTAAGTCTTCTCTTCCATGGTGTGTGTTAGGAGATTTTAATGACATCCTATGTCATAAGGAAAAAGAAGGATGTGTGATGCATCCACAATGGTTAATTAGTGGCTTTCGTCAAGCTATCTCTGTTGCCGCATTGTTGGATCTCGGTATGGACGGCTTCCCCTTTACATGGGAAAGGGGTTCTGGATTCGTTAATTTTGTTCGGGCGCGCCTCGATAGGGTCCTTTGTTCCCGCTTTTGGTCTCATTTCTTGCCTTTTGTTCGCGTGTTGAACTTAGTCCATGGTGCTTCTGATCATTCAGTGTTGTTTTTATCCCTTGGGATGAAGGTTAAGCAATTTCTGTTTAAGCGGTTCAGGTTTGAGAATTGTTGGGTTCAGGAGAAGGAGTGTAAACAAGCGGTTCTAGAGGGTTGGCGCCTTGGTGTGGACTGCACTTTTGAGGAACGGGTTCAGTTATGCTGTAAGCATCTCTCGCATTGGAGTTCCACATTTCAGAATTCATTCACACAGGTTATAGCTCAGTTAAAACATCGGATGAATGAGGTAGTGGGTTCATTGCTCCCAAGTGATAGACTAATTTTTGACAGTGCAAAGCGAGAGTACCATGAGGTGCTTCGAAAACAAGAACTCTTCTTGAAACAAAGGGCCAAGTGGTTCTGGCTAAGTGAGGGGGATAAAAACTCCAAATTCTTCCACGCCATGGCTTCCAAGCGGCGGAAAAAGAATGCACTTTTTCGGCTTAAAACTGATGCAGGAGTTCAACTTAACTGGGATTCGGGCCTGGGTGATTTTATCCTCCAATCTTTCGAGGACCTCTATAAGACCCACGGGGGGGGATTGTGATGAGGTCATCCGATGTGTTTCTACCCAGGTAACGGCTGAAGATAACTGTTTCCTCTCTCAACCTTACACTAAGGAGGAGGTTCATACTGCCGTTTTAGGTATGCATCCCGACAAATCCCCTGGTCCAGGCATATTAAATCCTTGCTTTTTCCAACGATTTTGGGATGTGGTAGGTCCTGCGGTCACTGAAGAGGCTTTAGACATCCTAAATTATGACAGGTCGGTTGGCTTTGTCAATTCAACTTTATTGGTCTTGATCCTAAGAAGAAGAGGCCTGATAAATTTGCTGATCTCAGACCTATAGCGCTTTGTAATGTTTTTTATAAGATTATGGCTAAAATGATGGCAAATCGTCTGAAGGTGGTGTTGCCGCATGTGATTTCCACTTCACAAAGTGCTTTTGTTCCTGGGCGACTCATTTCTGATAATGCTATCATCTCCTTTGAGCTTCTCCATTGGCTTAAGCGGAAACGTCAAGGGAAGGAGGGTATGGTGGCCTTAAAGCTGGATATGAGCAAGGCTTATGATCGTCTCGAGTGGTCTTTCTTGGCGCAGATGCTTCGGAAACTAGGTTTTTGTGACAACTGGGTCTCTCGAGTTCTTGATTGTGTCTCCACTGTCACTTTCAGCTTTACTGGTGGTGGACGGGAGTTTGGACCGTTTTCTCCGGGTATAGGCTTGCGACAGGGAGATCCTTTATCTCCCTACCTCTTCATACTGTGTGTCGAGGGGCTGTCAGCTATGCTCTAAACTGATGAGATGGGAGGGAAGCTCCATAGGATTAAAATAGCCACTGGCGCTCCTTCAATTTCCCATTTAATTTTTGCTGATGACAGTTTTTTGTTCTTCAGGGCCAATTCGACAAAGGCCTCGCAAGTGCAGATGTGGCTCCACCAGTATGAGCTTGCTTCTGGCTAGTTAATTAATTTTTCTAAATCCAACATTCACTTTAGCCCTAACACCTTGGAGACTCTGAAAAGTGTGGTGACTGGAGGTTTAGGTGTTACACAATCAACACATCCCGGTAAGTATTTAGGGTTGCCTTCCTTAATTTGCTAACAAAAGAAAGCCGTTTTTCAGTATGTTGTTGATAGAGCTTGGAAGCGAATTCAAGGGTGGCGCGATATCGCTGTGTCACGAGCTGGTAAGGAAGTTCTGATCAAACATGTTTTACAGTCCATTCCTCTCTATGTTATGAGTGTATTTCTTCTCCCTATTGATACGTGTGGTCAACTAGAAAAAATTATGAATTCATATTGGTGGGGCAAAGGAAAGGGCGAAGGTGGAGTTCATTGGATGCGGTGGGGTAAGTTGTGTAGGAGAAGGGATTGTGGGGGTCTTGGTTTTAAGAGTGTGTGAGACTTCAATATTGTTATGCTCGGTAAAGTGGGGTGGAGGTTACTCACTAACACGGAAGCTTTAATGTGCCAGGTGTTGAGGGCCAAATATTTCCCCCATGGTAGCTTTTTCACTGCTACTTTAGGCAGTAATCCGAGTTATATTTGAAGGAGTGTGCTTGCAAGCCAGGAGTTGTTAAGAAGCAGTTGCAGACTCTGTGTGGGTGATGGTGCCTCAATAAATATTTTTACTGACCCCTGGCTGCCTAATGATGATTTTCCTTATATTCATACTCTCAACACTACAGGTATGGATGCTGTGTGTGTGCACAATAGCGAAGCTACAGCTAAGGGAGGGTGGGCAAAATTTTTTTTAAAAGAATATATATATGTTTTATGCATATAGAGGTTGCCTTCCCCACCTAAAAGAATGTCGTTGCCCAATTCCCATGGTGGATTTGTTTAATTGCCCCCCTAAAACAAATTCCTGGCTTCGCCACTGTGTGTGCAGGAATTGCTTTCCTTCAATCCGACCCGATGGGACCTTGACCTTGTTCAGGAGGTTTTCTGTGACAGGCATGTGCAGCTCATCTAGAGTATACCCTTAAGCAGTAGGATGAGACCAGATTGGTGGAAATGGAGGTGTGAACGGAAAGGCCTCTACTATGTCAAATCAGCATACAAGATGCTCCAGGATTGTGCTTTGGTCATCGATGACGGAGGGTGTCTCCTTTGGCGACAACTATGGCAACTACAAGTGCCTCCCAAAGTGAAGCATTTCTTATGGTGTGCCCTTTCCAATATCCTCCCCACCAAACTTAATTTATACAAGAAGAAGATTGTCGACGATGCCTTATGTCCCCTTTGCCAAGATGCCCCTGAATTCATTGAACATGCTATTTTGTGGTGCACCGAGGTACGCTACTGTTGGGACCGTTTGGCACTGGTCCGACCCGGCCATGGGGTACCTCTCATGCGCTGGCTCACTAACAGTGTTTTTCCACTAGGAATGGATCAACAACAGATTGTTATTTTCTGCTTGTGGTGTTTGTGGAATCGCAAGCATGATGTGGTCTGGGGACAGCGTCTATCTTCTGCTCCTGCGCTATTGTGGGCTGTCCATACTGTGTGCCAAGAGTGGGCTGAAGCTAACAACATCACCCGGGGTCCGGCGCCACATGGTGCAAGGGCTGGTCATTCCCCTAGCTAGTCCCCACCTATGCTTGGCCAGTATAAATGCAACCTTGATGCAGCATTGGATGCTTCTACACATCGTACCTCTTGTGGCAGCCTGATTCGGGATCACCAAGGTAACATTATTCACATCTTTGCTCAGATTTTTGACGGCCCTCCTGATCCTACTCTTGCAGAAGCAATTGGTATGAAAGCAGTTCTAAACTGGTTAAAGCTGGTTAAAGCTCAATCATATAAATTGTAATGTTATTGAATCAGATTGCCTTCTACTTGTGAATGCTTTGAAGGATGATGTTTCTGATTTGTCTTATGTTGAGGTGATTGTTTCATATTGTAAAGCTTTTCTACATGAGCTTCGCGACATTGTTGTCTGTCATGTCAATCGATCAGCGAACAAGGCAGCCCATGCCATAGCTAGGGAGGTGTTGTTCCAGTCTGATTTTGTGTCCTGGGGAACTGTTTTTCCCTAATTTGTGACTACTATTGCTTGTTTTGAATGTCCTTCTATTGATGTAATTCAACCAAGTTTTCTTCGATCTTCTGGATCTAGGTCTGGTGTATTGGGCGAATCTGTCGACTCGGGGCTAGGTTAGTCCGGTTGATTCGTTTTTTCCTGGTCGTTTTATTAGTAATATAGTATTAGTTTCAAAAAAAAAAAAATAGGGATGTACTTGGGTAATTCCTGGTCTTGCTCAACACTTACATTCTTACATAGCCAGCCCTTTTCCTTTTGGTGGTGGGCTCATCTATGTATATGAGCTTACCAATGACGCTTGCTAACATGCTCAATCCCCTAGTAAACCAATATTATAAAGGAACATTATGTAAATAAATCCAAATTAGAACATTCTCCTGTTAGACATTTTCCAACCTTGTTCCTGGTTTCCATACCTAGAGAAAAATAGGGAGCTTAGCCATATGCCAAGGATCAGCCGCTACTACTCCTTTGGCTTCAACTTCACTCAAGAATTTGAGAAAGATGAGATTCCCTTTTGGTAGGAGAACCTCCATTGATCCTTTTTCTTTCCATCTTCCATGTGCCACAGTTGCTTACAAATAGAGGAAGGAAACGTTTCCTCGTGAAAAAACTAAGGTCCTTTTAAATTTTCAATATCTAGTGAGACTACTCTTCTTCCATCTACATCGAATGATAAACAATGCTCCAGTGAAACTAGTGCCTTCTCCAACTAGCTATTTCCACGTCAGGTAGGGTTTAAACATTGGTTGAGATTTCTAGGTGGAGAAACAAGTTGTTTCATAAACAAGTTGAGGAGGGAGAAAGCAAGATACGATGAGGCTGTTAAAGGGTAAAGTGTGAAAAGGAGATTTCATGGACGAGTTGGGACAAGTTACTAACAGAAATTTTCAAGGCAAGTAAGGTGTCAATTACAGGGAAAAAAAATCTAAAAAGTAGATGTTTAAAAGAGTAATGGATTGAATAGCACAGGAAATAAAAAATATTGAAAGTACCAAACTACCCCTACCGCCCAAGCACCAATTCAGGCTATATCGAGCTGATTGATCAGAATAGGGTTGAAGGATTAAACAGCAAAAGGGTGTAACGCTTAAGAGCAAGAGTTAAAAAGGATCAACTGGGAATAAGAAGGAAGTAAAAGGCCAAGAGGATAACTAGAGAGAGGTTACAGATTATCTCTTTAGCCAAAATCTCCACCTTCCATTTTCCTACTAAACTGATGTAAAGAGAATCAGATTATACTAAAATTGCCAATACTACTGCAGTTACTAATATTGTAATTGCAAAATTCTTTCTCATTGAGTGTAGGCTAGTTAAAATTCTCATGTCTGGCTTTCCAGGAAAACAAGAATCCCCTTGACTGTGCTCTTTTTTTCATATGGAATGCAACAAGAGTCCACCTCTTGCAGTTCAAGAGGTAATTAAACAACAAATCCCATGATATCATCCGACCCAAAATCATATGCCCTCGGGGTGCATTGATTACAGGCAAAGGTAGATTATATATATCATTAATCAAAGCAGTCAACATTAGCAGCCACCTTGGCTCCTCATCCCTTTGGAATAAAGGTATATGAATAAATTCATTCATCTTTCATTCATCATAAAAAGCATTAACATAGATCCTATTCGTTTACCCTGCCAAACCGATAATTTAACTCTGAACACCGTCGAAGTATATAAATATGCACATACTACTTGTAATTGAAATTTAAACAAACACCTCAAAATAACAGCAACAACGTACCATCTTTCTCAGAGTTTGTTTCAAGTTCAATCATTGGTGAAAATATCCGATGGAGACCAAAATAAAAATCCCTTTTATGAGATACACAAGTTCTATCACATGAAATCATAATCGTCACGAGCATCATAGTGATCAAACACCAAATCATCATCTGGCTTATCAACATGAAGCTGCTTTTTCTTCCCACCTGCAAGGATAGATTGTTTGAAATCCAAAGGCAATTTATTTAACTAAAATGAACATTAAATACTAAGGTTTTCAATTATAAGTCCCAAAATGAAATAGTAAATGATAGAAAATATAGATATAGTCTTATATGAAATGCAGACATGTATTTGCAAATTGGGACTTAATCTTAGATCTCCTTCTCCCATTCTATTTCAAAGGAAGAGGAACAACTCAGATTAAGGGCTAGAGGCAGCTGCAAGTGATGACAGTTTCCAATATCCTTTAAAACCAAGATATAATTATGTGCAATTTTAGAATTAAAGGAAACAAGAGAAATACAGAGACAAACTAGGGGGGAAAAAAAGAACAAATGAAGCCATAGCATCTTAGGAATCTGCAAAATATTGTCATTTTAAGGCGCTTAGAAAAAGCTGCAAAAGACCATCTATGTTCACACAAGATGTCATAATGATTTGTTATGTTGTCCATTATATTCTCAGGTACTAAAGTTGAAAGAGAGTGAGATTGCAATCATCAACAAAAATTCAGAATATAGTTGAGAATCAACAAGAAATGAAGAACATGCAAATTCAGGTACCTGTCTTCTTTTTACCAGTGTTGGCTTCTTTCTCAGCTTTTAACTTTTCATTAGCAATTGCTGATATAGAAGATGAAACATCTTTTGCATCTGCTGCTTTTAGAGAAGTCATTGACAACCTCATTACTAACTTCAGTAAGCTAATATAATGATAACTTTTCTGCACATAACAATATGTCCATTTAGGTAAGTAAAAAATCCTGTCAACTTTCAACTGAACATAAAAATTAAAAAAAATACAAGTATATAGACCTCGTATGGCCGAAGCTTATGAGAAACAAGTTCTGCATATTCTAAAAAATCACTTTCAGACTTTGGAATAAAAGTATCAAGGGTCTTCTCATCTCCTTTCTTGGCAAACAATTCTGCAGTGGACTTGTAGTCAGCTTCTTCTACCAGCCTATAAAAGAGCAAAAACATTTAGGTAAGAACATATTGACTTTGAAACAAAGACATGAATGTCTCAAACAAATGCTGCTAGAAAAGATTTTTGGTAATCAAATAAAGCTTGTAGCCAGAGATGTTTAAAATGGATCAAAAATTAAGCAAGTAGTTTAAACATACAACAAATCTCCAAAAGAAAGCGTTAATCTATTACAGCTTTGGTCACTATTCCAGGTGAGCATATGCATGCTCATGTAAGTCAGGCTGCTCATATTTGGGTTGCAGCTAGATCTAACTTCAAACTAGCTTGAACTTTTCAAGTTTTTGGTCAGGTCGCCCTGGGATTTCAACAATCACCGCTCAGGTCAGGTCCGTTATCGTTTTTTCTTCGCTTCCATTCTGCCCTACAACTCCTACGGTCTTCTTTTCACTTGAATTGTAAGAAAGCTTTACATTTACATGTATAATCTACAGCCAATTATAGGTAACTTAACAAGGTCTCATAATAACCCTCCTATGGTTACACCAGAAGAAACAGGCAAGTTTGGCCCATTTTTGTAGGTCATGTCTCAGGGTGACCCAACTAGCTGATCCTCTTGCATTTGCAGGTCTACCCAGACAAGTCAAGTCTTTCATAATTGCTGTTTCAACCTAGAATTCACCAATCCATCATCATTAAACAATTAAATGACAAAAGAGAAAACTGCCACATAACATATAATCAACCAATCTAGCTAATCCTCTTGCATTTGTGGGTCTACCAAAATGGTCAAGTCTTTCAAAATTGCTTTTCACAACCTTGAATTCACCAATCCATCATCGTTAAATAGTTAGATGACAAAAGAGAAAACTGCCACATAATGTTTAATCGACCAATAAATAGAAAAGGCAGTGGGTGGCCCAAAACTCTTTTGTAAAGCTTGAACCTAGCCCAAAGCCCGATCGGACTTGAGAGGCATAACCTAGGCCTAGGCCTGAACCTGACCAGACTTCGAGCAGCCCAAAGCCTAATCAAACCTAAGCAACTTGGAGTAAGTGAAGCCCAATTAGGCTTTGGGTCTAATCAAGCCTAATAGGGTCCTAAAAAACCCAACACCTTTAAGGAAATATTAAATGGTCCAAAGCCCTTTTAGGCTAGATCAAGCCCAAAAGCACAAATTTTTTAAAAAATATTAAATGTTCCAAAGCCCAAACCATTTAGTTCCCACTTCCAAATTCCCATATTGAAAGTGGGAAAATAGAGGAGGAAAGTATAAATAGAGCATTTAAAATATTACCTCAATCACAAATCTCCTAAAAGATTGTAATTTTGGACTTAAATTTTCCTAATTGGCTTTAGACCCCTTGTCCTAAATTTGCGTTATTATTAAGAAATATAATTTTATTTAAAAATAAAGCAACATTACTTTTAATATACTTAGGCTTCAAGCTGATTCAGGCTTTGGAGCCTATGCTCAAGCCCAACCCGAAGCTCAAAAATTTTTAAAAATAAAGGCCAAACCTGACCCAAAGTTTTGTCAACTCAGGCAAACTTTTGATTTTGAGCCAAACTAAATTGAGCTCAGGCTATTTTTCCATACCTACCAATAAGGTTTGTAATGGAAGAGCATATTGAATAAGTAAATTTTGTCTCTTCTCTTCCATTCTACCCTACAACTCCACCAGTCTTCTTTCAAATTGAATCCTAAGAAAACATTAAATTTACCTAATATAATCAAAGGCCAATTATACGTCAAACTTAACAAGGTCTCATGCTAACCCTCCTATAGGCAAACAGGAAACACCAAAAGAAACATGAGACTTTGGCCCATTTTTGTAAGCCATATCATTTGACTAGCTGATCTGTTAGCATTTGCAATTCTACCCATAGTGGTTAAGTCTTTCATAATTGATTTTGAAAACCTTGAATTCGACAATCCATCATCATCAAATAATTAGATGATAAAAGAAAAATTGCCACATAATGTTTATAAAGTAAGAATGACAATGAATCAGGATCGAGATCGAGATCGGGATTGGGATCGGGATCGGGATCGAGCCATAGGATCAGCTAGTTGATCCTCTTGCAATTGCAAGTCTACGTAGACTAGTCAAGTATTTCAAATTTGCTTTGGAGAACCTTGGATTCATCAATCCATCGTCATTAAATAATTAGATGACAAAAGAGAAAACTCCCACAAAATGTTTAATCAACCAATAAATAGGTTCCCACTTCTCAATTCCCGTTTTGAAAGTAAAAAGACAGGAGGAAAGTAATTCCACAAATAGAGCATTTGAGTAATTGGCTCAATCACAAGCCTCCCAAAAGTAATGCTTAATTGGACTTCCGGCCCCTTATTCTAAATGTGCTTTTGTTATAAAAAATATAACTTATTTAAAAATAAAATAACATTATTTTTAACATAATTAGGCATTAGGCTGCTCTGAATGTGGAGCTCAAGCCTTTGTTCCGTCATAAGCCTAAGAAATTTTATAAATAAAAACCCAACATCAACTAAAAGCCTAGTCAATTTAGGCCAAGCCCATTGATTTTGGGCCAAGCTGAGCCGAGTTGGATTGAGCTCAGGTTATTTTGACATCCCTACCAATAAGGCTTTTAATGGTAGAGCATATGAGGTATGTAAAGAACATGCTAACCAAAATAATAGTTGGTACCTTTGCTGTCGGAGTTTCTCGGCTACAGGATCTAGGGACTCTTGTTTTGCTACTTTCATAGTTTTTCCTGTCGTTTCACTAGATTTTGGTGCAGGTTTCTTAGCAGGTTTTTCAGGAGGTTTTTCAACAGGGGCCTGACAATAGTGAGAACAGAGTTAAAAAATAAAAAAATCAATCAACAAAATGAAAATCCATGTTAAGCAAAAAGAAGCTCAATATCATAAGAATGAAATGCAACATAAATGGGAAAAGATTGAAGAAAACATATAATTGTTCCTAAAAAGCAATTCCAACCAAATGAATATATATTAACAAAAGAAATTAAGTTCTTGCAATTTATGAAGTTCTTTAGTCACCAATCCAACATATCTGCACACACTATAGATTAATTGTCCCCACCTCCACTCTTATATGTGGAAAGACGTAATTGTTTTTCATGGTGTAAATATGCATGCGTAAATGTGCGTGTTTCAGATTTATTTCATATTGCAAGGATGATGAGAATGTTTCAATAGCTAATCACATGAGGGAAAAAAAAAGGATACTCTATGAATAAAAAATATTATCATCCCAAGGAATGAAAAAACAATTATATTTTCACAAGAAATCCTGTAACCTAATTGACAGACAAATATCAAACAAAATCATAGAATCTATCTTAAACAAATAATAGAAGGGATGCAAAAATAAGGCACCATACAGTTTCCACTAAGAATATGTAACGCCTCACAACCACAATTTGCTAAAGCAACACGACCTCAATAATTTTTTCTTAGACATTATGTTGGGTATTATTATCCCATATCACCATAGAATTCAACCAAAAACTTGTTTATCTTAATTGTGAGAAAAACCTGTTTATCTTAATGGATGACTACCGATCATTTAAGGATCAAACTGGAATTGTTGACAAGCAAGAAGACCTTTTGACTAAACCACTTTTGTGTTAGATATTGTGGTTGACAGGACCCAACATGAGGCCAAATTCAACATATTATTTATCCAAAATTTGTCCATGTTAATAACTGTAAGAATAATCTAGCATGTTGACACCTACCAATCATTTAGGGATGAATCATTGACCAATAGGAAGCCCTTTATGACTTGGAACATACCACAACTTGGGTAATATATCAAACTCTTGACAAGTCCAAAAGGCATATTGAATGAAAAGAAACATGCATCTTAAGGAACATCTAAGACATACAAGATAACCCTTCACAACAAAAATGGGCCTAAAAATTTCTTATTTTGTTCCATATGTGCTAGGTACGTGAACATTACAAGACCAACTGGACATTGACTCAGAAATTCGGAATTTAATGATTTAGTAATTGAGAAGTAATAAATGCAAAATATTACCATCTCTATCATTACTTTCAATTAAACAATCCATATCGTATACAACATGGCCTATTTAAGATCATGTAATTAGACAAGCAATCTTGTTTGCAATTCTGTTTAGAGTTGAGAGGTAGAAAAGTTGCCGAATAGTCTAAACAATTGAACAAGGAACATGTCATGTACTCAAATTTGTTTACATTGAAGAAGAATTTGATAGAAAGTTCTCATCAACATACTTAAGATTTTGCCTAAGTGTTAAATTTTAAATAACAATGAAAACCACACGTAATGCATGTGATTCTAAAATTATAAACCATATTCATCAACCTTCAGTGTAGATACATGTAGATGGCATGAAATATTGTGGTACAAATCAAAAAATAAAATCAAATAAGATATTGAAGATTGTCCACTTTTCTGAGTAGGTGCATGCTCAAAATGAAAATTATGCAAAATCAAGATGGTATCTGCAAGCGTACCAAGCTCGGTTCATCTTCATCTTCCCATGATTCCTTCACATCATTTTCATCCACATCTTCATCATCCCAGTTACTTTTTTTCTGCTCTTCTGAGATAACTATTGGAATCTCCTCATCCTCTGAAAAAGTTTAATTGGATACATAAATGAGATAAAAGACATACATAATATGACCAGAGATGGAGAAAATGATCAGAAAGGATAATATTAAATTTCATTAAGACACCAAACACGATTCATTACTTCAGTTTACAGAAAAGCATTGAATTCACCCATTTAATTGAAACCGTATAATATGATAAACCCATCAGTTGGAAGACGCAAATATCACGAGTCATTCACTCTCTGCAATGCAACTATCAAAACACCCGCCTACTGAAACAGACGTGTTTGCGGATATCACGATTACATCAGCTAAGTTCTAAGTGTAAAATCCAAAAGAAAATCTGTTTGAATATAACCAACCAAGACACCAACTAAATAAAGTGAATAGGAAAGGGTATACAGATATCTTACCCCAATCTTCCATCTTGGAATTGTGTGAATGCAGAAATAGGCCAACTTTCCAAGAAACCAGAAGTCTGGTGCTCCTACTAGAAACCTCTCACTTTGTTGGAAATTATTTCTATTTAGAATAAGCAAATTTTGAAGGATAAGCACAACAACAAAAACATAACATTCTAACTGCAATAAATTCCCAGATCTTATCCATATATATATATATATAGAGAGAGAGAGAGAGAGCACTTACGAGTGACTGATTTCTGAGTTGGGGGTTGTGGGAAGATGAGTTGCTGCAATCAAGTTGGGAGATCAATGAGCGAAGGAGATAGGAAAATATTAACTAAGAAATATCAAAGGGTTATGATGTTAATCAACTAACCAAGAACAAGGCGGTGGGGTTGAAGAAATTTGAAGAGCAAGGGAAATGTTCAGGGTTTTAATTAAAACGGGTAGGGATTTTATAATCTGGTTTCGATATGTCGGCTTAGCTTGTAAGACGAGTGAGCAGTGCAGTACCATTAATCTGCTTTTCCAAGGTCTTCGGTTTGCCTACAGAATTAGAACTAGAATCGAGTTTTACGTATCAAGTCAAGTCTAATTTTAATTACTGTTTTAAATGTGAATTATTTGATTTTACTTAATTTTTTATAAAAATTAAAAGAAGGTATTAAAAAGCCACAAAAAGATTACAAAAGGACCATTGATACATCGAATCCTACAGGGAAAGCTCTCCGCTCGTGAATGCCGAGATTACAAGCAACAAAATAAATCCTTGAGCTTGACAGGGGTCTTAAGTAAATCATTTCCTTTATGTTTTGTAGAATCTCCTTCTTTGTAGCAGATTCGTTTTTGAATGTTTTATTGTTCATTTCCATCCATAACCCCTTAATGCTTAAGAAAATACATCTCCACTTCAATTAAATTATACTACCATATTTCTTTTATTAGGTTTTTAATGTGAGAATCCGTTTGTATTTCACCGGTTCCAAAAGATTCATCATTTCTTCCTAAAAGACTATATTCAACATTTTCCTCCTATCAATATACATTAAATTTACCTATAAATGTTGTTTTTTTATACACATCAACAACTTTTTTAAGATAAACAATATTAACAAGTTAAAATTACAAGCTCCATTAATATGTAACTAGATACAACAATAATTGAAACTAAGATCAAGTCAAGAGCTCTTACTAAATGCAACTCAATTATATCTCATCTTATAGCTATTTCTCCGTTATAAAGCAGTTAAATGTTGCTAGTGATGAGTTACACACTTATCTAATATGTGATTTTCCAGGCGGCTTGGTGCTTTGTCTACTTGTCTCGAAAAATTTTATGATTTTTTTTTCTTTTCAAATGGCATAAATTATACTTAGAAATGCAATTGCATATGTCAACATATCTCTCTTGCATATATTATGTCTTTGATTGATGTAATCAATGAGTTTAAGCCATTCACTCTAGAGGCATACTAGGTTACTAATAAGCCACTATTTTGAAATGATTAGGCGACTTGTCCGACATTTCACGATAGTCCTTCAGTTAATATTTGAATCGGCTAAAAAGTTCCCGTGAAACTAAATACATTGCTCTTATTATAGAAAAACTTCAACTCAACAATAAGAAATTTAAATAGTAGAGTTTTGTTTTTCAATTTATTAAAAATTTAGGCAGTACAACGGTTGTTGTATTTTGACATCCCAAAATTTTCAAAGTCTCTGTAAAAGTTCAAATGTAATAGCCCAGACCACCCGCTTGTAGATATTGTCCGCTTTGCGTGTAGGCCTCTTTTTGTAACATCCCATTACTTGTGGGAGAGTTAGAATGGTAATGTGATTGGTTATGAGAGTTAGAGATGCAATTTTCATGTACTTGCATAAATTGTTACATATGTATACATGGTTGTTGCACATGAAAATAATTGTACATGCATTCATGAATAATTCCAGGTATAACTAGATTGATTTGTGAAATTATAAGAATTATGAATGTTTGTACATTGAAAGTTTTATGGGTTAGTGGAATTGTGATATTTTTGAATTTTGGTGAATTTAGGAATAAATTCTGGAAAATTTTAGAAAATAGGAAAAAGAAATTTAATGAAGATTTAGAGATAGTTGGTTTGTAAAGATGATAGTTGTATTGGAAAGAGGAGAGCTAAATGGAGTTAGTTTCAAAAGAAACTAAGTTAGAGTTTAC
>JANIHZ010000001.1:12941391-12957602 GCA_027478365.1 Erythroxylum rufum
ATATGACTACACTTGTGTAGCTCATCAGTAACCCGTGGACTTACCAAACCATCAGCTATGTGTTTACATGTCAGCATGTGTCAGCATGAAATTGCAAGATTGAGAAATGTTTAAATTATGTGTTGTGAGATGATGAATTCATGATTTGCATGATTGTATGATTATTAGTAGAAATTGCTAAGTGTATGAATAATGAACAGAATTCAGCTTATTAGCCTAAATATAAGCATGTTACCTACGAGCAATAGCTCACCCCCTCCAATCCCGTCCCATCCAGGTGAAGAGCACGAGCATGAGGATTGAGCATAAAAAGGGCATACTCCAAGATAGTGTTTTTGTTGTATTTCAAGTCACATTTTTGTAAATCAATGCTTTAGATGCATTTTAAGAAACTCAGATGTTTTTAGCGAGTTGTATTTTGGCTCATGTTGTAAGAGGCTTGAAATGCCCTTTAAAGCATTGTAAAACATTGGTTTTGATGTAAATGAAAAATGCATTGAATGATGATGTTTCAAATGATCATTAAGGTTTGAATGATTGTATGAATAGGTGTGAGATTGATTATAGTTGTGTAGTGTTGGGTTGAGAAACCATTGAAGTTGAGTTTGAGTGAATTGTGGAAGTTTAGAAGTGTTGAAAATGCATGCTTAAGTTAGTCATGTTTAGCTAGTGAGAAGCAGGCCTTGAAGTGGCATGGGAATTCTGGAAATTCCCATGTCCGTTAAACGGACACGAATGTCCGTTTAACGGACACATTCGGGTGAGAAAAACCCCTTGGCCGCTTCATGTCCGTTAAACGGACACTCACGTCCGTTTAACGGACACACTCGGGACAAAAAGTCCCCAAAGCCTGCTGCATGTCCGTCAAACGGACATGTGAGTCCGTTTAACGGACACATTCTGTACAAAATAGGCTCGATCGCTTTGCCATGTCCGTTTAACGGACATAGGTGTCCGTTTAACGGACACACTCGGGTGAAAAACATCCCTTAGTCCAGTTCATGTCCGTTTAACGGACACACATGTCCGTTTAACGGACACGCTCGGGTAAAAGGGCTTCCAGTCCAGTTCATGTCCGTTTAACGGACACGCATGTCCGTTTAACGGACAGGTTCTGAAAAATGAATTTTTTTTGGTTTATCGAGAGCAGTTCAGGGTTTAAGTCCTAAGCAGTGTGCGCTCACCACCATTGTGGGCTAGCAGCAAGTGTCAGGTTTAAGATCTGAGCCAAGTTCAGGTCTCGGGAATGGGCTTCAGTCAGGGCCCACCACCCGAGACGTTGGGCTCCGGAAACGGGGTCCGACACTTTGGCTCAGTGTAAAGCTCTTGATCTTGATCGTTTCAACATCCTATTCGTTTTAGAAAATTAGGACATCCTAAGGAAAAATATTGTTGAAGCAGTTTAGGAGTTTTCTTTTTTTAAATAAAACTCCTCAAAGAGCTCAACCATGCATTCATCACTCTAATTCCCAAGGGTAAAAAGCACAAGTCCTTAACAGAATCCAAGTTTATTTCATGTTGATCTTCGATTTGTAAAATCATATCCAAGTTGATTGCAAAGAGGTCGAAATACACCCTTCCTGAACTAATTGATCCTACTGGGTGTGCATACATTCCCAATAGACACATTGGAGACAATATAGCTTTAGCTCAAGATTTGTTCAAGCAATATAATAGGAGAAATGGTAGGAAAAATTATGCCTTCAACTAGAAACTAATTTAGGATGATTGAAAATCACCAATAAAAGGGATAATTTTTTGTTAAAAATCTTACCTATATGAAGTTCTATGCGTTTCCAACAGATTTTTGGATTGTTAATCTTCAAATTTTCCTCTTTAATCTACTAGAAGAGAAACAAAATTTAAAGAATACATGAGAAAAGCTTCATATGTAGGAGAAAGATAGTGTTGGTGTACACTTACCAACTGCAAATATGGAGAATAAGAATAAGTTATTTTCGTTAGTTTTATTCCAACTTACCTCTGTCCTCTCTTTATATATATGCTCTTCTGTCTTATTTTTATGGGTTGTGTTGGGTTTTGTGGGCTTTACAACTATATAGCAGCAAAGGAATCCTAATTGGGGTTAAGATTAAAAGGATCATATAAGAGAGGAGAGCAGCATTTGGAGCAGTTAGGGTCGGGGTCAAAGATACAAGTAAAGTGTAGAAAGAAGGAATCTATTAGCCAAAAAGGGAGAAGCCCGTACAATAAAGAATGAAGGAAAACCAGTTACTAATATTTCTAGCAAACTAACCGAGAGATTGATACAACCACTGGATTCCAGGATATATTCATACAACATTGTATGGAATAAGTATTTGATTCCTAGAAACTCATTTTTTATATGGCTAATAATGAAAAATAGACTAAGCACAGTGGACAAGTTGCATTTTCTGGTAATAGATAAGAGTTGTTCCTCATGCAGGGATTGTGATAAATCCAAGGACCACTTCTTTTTTGAGTGCCACTTTGCTTCTGGTGTTTGGAAAGAGATTGAAAGATATTGTTAATGGGACCTCACAGGGAATTCATTCTCAGAAACCATTTAATGGCTAATGGATCATTCTTATTATCATAAAGACATTTTGGGGACTTATTTTATTGCTTTGGAGACCTGTATCTATGGGATATGGAATGAAAGGAATAATAGGAGATTCAAAAACAAATTTGCAGCTGCGAAAGAGACAACAACAGTTATTCTATAAACCATCAAGGACACCCTTATCTTAAGAACTAAGTCAATTGACTCTATGGAAGATTAAGTTGCTAACATCTTATTATTTGTATTTTTGATATTTTTCCAATGGACTATTTGTAATCTTCTTTATTGTCTTTTAATACATTCCTTTAGTTTTTCAAAAAAAAAGGAGGAATGGAGGATTGATTTCCACGTATGAGGTTGCAGCTTCATTCATCTTTGAAGGAATTGATAATTAAGACATGTTTTGACTCTGAAAAAGCTTAAGCTAGAACATCATAATCGTAGCTTCTCAAAATCATAAAATAACATAGCAACCGAATTCGATCAAAGAAAAAGAAAACTCAAAAAGGGAGCAAAGAAATCATTGTTAAGATATCTAAGCATACCCTTGATAAATATGACATAACTAACACAATATAACTCCAATGTAGTCTCATTCATAATTCAAGATCTTCAGATTACAATCTTTGAAAATTTTTATATAAAAAAAAAACAACAATCGATCACCTTTGGACTCCATTATATACAGGAAAATTATCACCGGCTTTCAAATTCAGGTGAATGATGTACAAAAAGTAATAAAGATGAAGACTATCTAAAATCAAACAGAGAAATATAAGGCGCAGATTGACTATCAAGTTCACTTTTGGAGAAAGGAACCAATTTTGCAATCAATTTGTCGCCAACGCTTAGAGAACCTTCAAAAGGAAAAAATAATAATAATAATAATAATATGACATGGTGAAAAAATTCTAAACTTTATAATTTCTATAAAATATCCAGTGGTGTAGTATGTTTACTTTCATCTGCCAGCGTCACTAACAAGAACAAGGTGATCACCATCTCTAACAACATCTATACTCTCAACCTCAGCTCCATCTTTGGATAGAATTTTCTCGGGGTAGAATCCAAACTTTTTGGCACCAATGTCAAATAGTTCTTGAAAAGTCTCTGGCAATAAAACAAGCTTTCCAGCAACTTCACCTCTCTCAGGGCAACTAAGAGTCACTCTGCAAGGTGAGCTCAAATTCCTGAGACCAGAAGTACGACTGGCATATCTAATTGGGTCATTCTCAACAGCTCCTGAAAAGTAAATTTCTTTTGGCATAAAAATCTAACAATATAATAGAACTATTACTATACAGATAACAAATTTGCTAAGACATTCTGGTTGACTCTTGTTGATATGTTCTTATTCAATAACTTCCATTCATTTTCAAAAGATAAATTACGTGTCCTACCACTACGGTCTTTTAATCTCAAAGTATTAAGGATGATTTAGAAGAACATCGTATGGAAGGATTTAAAAAGCAGAGAAATTCTCACCAGTGTTAGCCGCTGACATTATGGCAAAAAGTGAGTTACTAAAATCGTTAACCCTTCGTCTTTGATGAGTTGCTGACCATGTTACTTCAGGAATACGCGGCATAGTATCATGATGTAAATATGGAGTTATAGAAGGTTCACTGCTGTACTTTGGAAGAGGCTTCAAAGGTGACTCTCCCTCCTTTTGGGGGCTTAATGGAATCGAAATTTTTCTCATCTCTTGTCGACCTTCAAATAAAATTTTAATATCTTCATGCCCCTGATACTCTGCTAACGCCCTTGGGGTCCATCCATGAGCATCTGGCCTATCAATATCAGCTCCTTGATCTAAAAGGAACTGAACCATTTTGGTGTTTCCTTCAGATATTGCTGCATGAAGTGCTGTGGTTCCACCAACTGAAGGCAATGTAACATCCCCTCCATACTTAACAATCTTCTTCAGTAAATTCAGATTGTTCTGTTCAGCAGCTGTGTACGCAAATTGACCCACATCCCCAGAAGACAGAGTCGCACCATTGTCAACGAGAAGTTTAGCGATAGAGTCGTACTCCCCAACCAATGCTTCCCACAGAGGAACGATGCCTTCCGAATCTGCATAAGTACAAAATAGTGAACCCCTTTTCTTCTCCCGTTTATTTTTTCTTTTTTCTCTTCTTCAATCAACACAAACCAAGGTTGAAAGAAACCTGAAGTGATAAACATATAACAGCAATGATGGAGAAAATATAATTTCTTTTAAAGAAAGCTCGCGTTCATCACAAATTAGGACTTGAGATGTCAGAAATCAATAACTCGAGTTGCAAGTTACTAGGCATGATATTAAGAAGATAAAATTCAACATGATCAATACTAATTATGCCAATATACTGAGAAATATGTCTGATTAGAATCCTGAACTAGTAAGCTTCTTTTATTATATTATTGTAGAGTTGAACACAATTATGACAACCAAAATCAACATATTTTCAATATATTGCAAATGCATCAATTTTCACGAACTAGGGTTTAATAGAAGGCCAATTACCAATTAGTCAACAACAGGATGCATTTTAGTAGCAGGAGAAATCTAAATCGTTCATTTGAACTTCTGCACAAACTGAGATCTACTTTACTGACGTCAAATATGCAGGGTTTTGATATCAAATTCTTGATAATGCTCTATAGTTCAAGAATCAAAAAGTAATTGCAACTTTCATACAACACACTGCATATTCATGCAAGAGAGCTAATCTAGACCAAGGATCAATACATTGTAGACTATTTGTGTCGAAATTTTCAGAACCAAAATGCATGATTGCTATTAGCAGCACTGCATAGGGCATAGCTATGTAGCTACAAAGGAAGCTGCATCACGTACAGAACCATTCCATTACTTAACCGTATGAAATAATTACTGCACAACAAGAAACAATAACCTCATCACAAACATGATGGGAGAGAACACATGTTGCTTGCATAAAACTGCAGCAATAAACTACATTCCCTAGCCAGCCATGTATAAGTGCAATGTGAGCAGAGACAATTACTTATTTGTTGAAATTACAAACTGAAATTTCAACAGGTTAGATAGAAGCTTCTTTGGGACCGAAAGTGTACATGAGAAGACTTTTGTTTAATTAATGGTAAGGCATCAATCTCTAGGAAACAATAAATGACATTGGGAGTATGATTACATTTTAATAGTTTTGAAGGTAATGATGACATTGAAAGAAACGAGTTGTCATTGGTCAAGAAACAAAAAGATCATGAAGAGCAGAATGATGATGAAACTACTTGTATGGCATTTCCACATAACTCAATAATAGACTCAATAATTTGCTAGAAGTACCTCTTGCATTAGGATCTGCTCCATATTCGAGAAGTAGAACTATACAATGCTTACTCCCACTTGAAGCAGCAATATGCTGTTGAATGGAAAATAATAGGCACATCAATATGTTCTTTAAGGAGAGGTATTGCATATATTTAAGATACATATACTGACAAACTAAAAATGCAATTAGTCACTGCGCACCAATGCTGTCCGCCCATTGTTATCCAATTCATTTGGATCTGACCCCCGTCTCAGCAATTGCTGCAACATTAGATCATCGCCTCTCATTGCTGCAAAACATAAAGTAAGAGGTAAATCCATTCTGCCCCGGGCCAGCATCTGCTCCGTGTCTGCCAAAATTCCTTGCATCGTAGGATCCTTCATTTCTTTCAGATGCTGCATCAACCACAAGAATTGTCGAGTTGTCGAAATTATCTTTCAAACTATCATAAAAAGAGAGGTTTCTCCATAAAACTAACTTAACCTATGTGGCTGTTATCTGTTAAAAGTTCCAGTTAGAGCAGATTGCCGTAAAATGAGTTAAAATTGTTGTAATGTAGTGATTTTTATGCCACTGCTATATTACTACTATTTTGCAAATAGTATACAGTTCAGCCTCTCGGCAAATGAATCTGTGGGACCTAACTGAAACAAGACATAACTGAAGCATCTAACTATGGCGTAGAAGACATTAATCCTCGTAAGACCCCATAAGAGGGGACAGGCATTCAAGGGAAGGACAAGCATATAAAATGATGCACCAAAAAATAAATTAAATTTATGCCAAGATATTGAATCACAGTCCCTCCTATAGAAAGGGGGAAGGAATGATCGCATTTCACTTGTTAATCCTAGCATAGAAAGCTGACATGCGCATCAGAATCTCCACTCTGGAAAATACATCCGGGGGTATTGTTTTACTGGTCTATAAGTTTGAAGAATCAATCCCAGATAGAACACACCAGTCCCAGGCCAAGTCATATTTCTCTTTCACCAAAAAACAATTTCTCGTGTGCTTTTGCCTACTAAAACACAGTAAATTCATGCTAAATGTATCAGGTGGGGTTATATCTTATAGGAAATACGGCATCGACATATTGCATTTCTATTTACCAAACAATTAATTGCTTGACGAGAATTAAACAATCAAATCAACTATTATCATAGGTAAACCTCGTTTTCAGATCTTTGCAAATGATGTACTTTGCTCATAAACAGAGAAATGACGTTCCAAATCGAACTTTGTTCACTAGGCATATTGCTTGAAGAATTATATTTTAATCAACAGATGACTGTTATAACAATGGTAGAATGTTCATTAAACAGTCATTTTTACCTGAAGAAGATTGTTCATTATGATTGTTCCATCTCCTACATTGGCCTGAACGATGTTTAAGAAAACAGTGCGGTTGAGACGCAACAGTTGACTCAACCGTTTAGTGCGAACTGTGAATAGTTGTGGTCTGTAACAAAGCACACCGATTTCACCTATGATGTCTCCAGTCTTAGCATCAGCAACCACCTGAAATCTTTGGTTAAAATCAGAAAATCAGTAATCTACCATATACAAGCTACAGTTAGCAAAAAGTTAAGCCAACCTACTGACACAAATTTGAAATCCTTAAACTTGCCTGTTCTATTCCATTCCTTTGCATGATGAATTCCTGAAAAGTATAGCTATGAATAAGCAACTATGACCCCCAGAACATGAGCATTTGACTTCCAAGTAACAATAACTAAGATAAAAGGAAGAAAAGATTTTTTGGTCTGTCATTCTACCTAAAGAGAATTGTGATAAAAACTTCTTTATTCCCCCTTCTTTGCGTGATGAGTGGAGAGGCAAAAAACATTTCTTGCTCAACTAATCTTGGTTTTTAAGCATGGAATCCTTTAAATTTTTTTAAGTTCCTTGTATTCATAGCCAGACATGCATGCAAGGAGCAATGACAAGAAAATGGGATAGATGACGTTAAAATCATACCACGGTACCACTGACTAATATGTACAAGTCTGTGGGTGCTTCATTCTGCAAAATCACATCTTCTCTAGGAGGAAAGTACTCAGCCTTCATCTCTGAGACCTTGAACAATTTAACATGTGGAGATCAAGCAAAGATCAAATAAAAAAGTGATATAGGATGGAAATGATAGGCAATGCTCTCCAGAAATATAGTTTTTGTTTCTCAAACCCAGCTGTAAGGCAACTTTCTCCAGAAAAATAGCTTTTTGGATTCAAAACAAGGTTCTTGTAATAATGAAATTGAAAAACCCTAATGAATATAAATTGCATGAGAACACAACTCTAATGTTTAGGTTTGCAACAAATTCTAAACCTGATTCACACAAATTTGAGTAATTTAGAACTTCAATTCTTAATTTATAGCCCAAAGGAAAATTTTTCTTCAACATATATGGCTAGACTTGAATATGTTGGAAATTTATAAGGAACCTTGGATATTAAATAACTGCACAACAGACTTAGGTTGGCATTTCTAAAGACCCGAAGCCGAATGCAAAATATTTGCTCATTACCTATTATGGAATTCCTAGGTTCAAGATCAAAAAAATCTCAACTCTTTTTCAGAAATATAATAGAAGATGAA
This sequence comes from Erythroxylum rufum, assembly GCA_027478365.1. NCBI lineage: Eukaryota > Viridiplantae > Streptophyta > Magnoliopsida > Malpighiales > Erythroxylaceae > Erythroxylum > Erythroxylum rufum. The sequence continues at coordinate 12,949,837 of JANIHZ010000001.1, forward strand.
TTACCAGCTGGAAGAGCAAATCATTTGATACCCCAAGGAACAAATACACCTTATCCACAAGTGAATAAAAGAGATAACTGGAAATGCTTGATCGTATGGCTTTGGGTAGGGAATCAAGAGTCTCTTGCTGCTGGAGTCCTTCTGCCCCAGCTTTGTACTTCAAACTTAAATGAGCAAGCATCTGATCTTGCAAGCGCATAGGTAGCTTGTTCCTGTGTGCAAAACTTGAGGCAGTTTGGATTGTATCTCTCTGTGATTTCCCAGAAAAGAGATTAAGATAATAAAATAAATAAAATCTTTAGAAAGCACTTAACAACCACTGTGATTGACAAAAATCTAAAGATGCATGCTCTGATACTTAAATTTCAATATTGCTCAAATTGGGACAATAGAAATGTGATGCTTTCAGTTGAATGACAAGCTTCACGTATATATTTGTTAATATAATTTTATGGTTCATTTAAATATTCCAGCCATGAGTGTCCAAAGGGAAAATAACATAGGAAGGCTCTGTTTAAGATGTTACTAAAAAACCACAAGCGTATAGTAAAATGTGGTAGTTGAGGTCTCCAAAAATAGTGTAAGAACTCAATTTAAGAAGACTACTCACGAATTGCCTTGTTCGGCTCGTTGAATGGACAACCAGGTTGGTCATGTTACCAATCAAATAAGATGTGAGTCCAAGATTAAACATCATGTACACCATGACAAATATCATCTCCCCTTGATTCACAGCATGTAAATCACCATAGCCAGTTGTAGTAAGCGTGGTTATAGACCAGTAGATGGAAGTCACATAACGGACAGACAATTTTTCTTCGTGAAAGTCCTCCCATACAGAACCAATCCATGTCTTTTTCGGATCTTTATGATGTGAAGCAAGGCGATAGTAGAAGCAGCCAGCCATGTGGACTACAAAAAGAGTGACCTGCAAGAACATTAAAAGCAAAGCTAGATTGTTTTAATAGTAAAAAGAGAAATCATTTCGCGAAATATTTAGCGCAAATATATACTCACGCATATAAGCTTGGAGCATCGAACCCAAAAGTAGCTGAAATCCCTATGTTTTTCCAGTCTACCAAGGCACAACAGATATACAATAGCCATCAGCAACAACAAATTATTACTATATGCAACAAAAATTGGTGGAACATTTAAAGGATAAGCGAAATCAACCTTGAGAAAAAACGACTAACTCTGCGAAGCCGCCATAGACGAAGCATGCTGACATATCCATAGGACTGTAAATTATCAGGTAATATAAGCCTGATAACTTCAGATGGGACTGAGGAGATGACATCCAAGATGAACCAGGAAAGTAGGTACCTCTTGGCAATCTTGGATTGATCATCGATAAGGAGATATGAAGATTTATCAAGATATGCAACAAAAAAAGTCAAAACAATGTCAATAGCAAAAAGTCCATTGACAATGTTATCAGCTACAGAGAGACCGAAGGGTGGTTTGTCAAGATATCCAAACTCAAACGGAGATACCCACGTCGTATAGAACACCAAAAACACCAGAAATGTCTCCCACATTCTACAGCCGACAATCCAGAATTAAAAAAAAGGTCATTTGAGAAAAGAGAAGAGAATAAGAAGAAGAAGAAGAAGAAAACCTGTAACGAGGGTCATAAGGAGAAACAATCCATGGACGGAGTTTGAGGCGGCGAGTGCTGTTAGAGGCGCCGAGAGAGGGCAGAACTTCTCCGGTGAGACTAAAACTGCTTCCATCGTCTAACGAGTATTGCTCTACACGTCTGTCTTCAACCCTCATATTTTGCGTCTTCATTTCTTTTAAGACGTCGTTGTCTTATTAAGATTTCAGATGAATGGAGCTTCTCTCTATAGAGGTCGCTACCTCTGTCGTCGTAAGGTAAAGCCCTCAGCTTATTAAACTTTGAGATAACTAAAGCTTCGCTCTATCCATCTCTATATCTATCTATAAAGCCCTTACCAATATTATACATACCAAACCAAACATAAAAGGGACAAGACGAGAGAAAAAGATTTGATGAAGAAAAGCTTTTCTCTCTATTTGCTGCACCTTTCCTTCCGTTTCAGTGGCAGAAGCAGAACAGAAGCCGCTACCTTCTCTTCGTCTCTCCTAAAGTTTCGTGGTGTTCAATTACCATTGTGCCCTCGCTTCTTCCGCATACTTTCATGCAGCGTTCCTTCCATGTTACCAGCAACCACACTACGTAGGATACATATTGTACGGACCATCTGTTTTCTATTGGAGCAGTTAAAAAATTTATAATCCCTTAGTTCAGAAAACAATGAAAGTCTGTTTCCTGTAAAAAAGAGAAAAGAGTCAAAAAAAAAAAAAAAAAAAAAACCGAAAATGAAGTCAATGGTCCGAGGAAACAAATGGTACGACTTAGCAGGATCTCTGATTGCTTATTTTCGGAAATATATAACTCATTTTCTTGGTCAAAAACTAATAATAAAACCTTTACATCCGAGGAAAAACTCCTCCAGCTAAATTACACTTGATGCATTTATATAAGACGAGTTTGAATCCTTATTATTACATTATCTTATTCTATCTCATAAATTTTAATTATTTATTTATGTAAAACTTACATAAATCTCTCGTAAATAAATCCGAAATTTGTATAAAGAAATTATTGAATTTTATGAAATAAAATAAAATATTATAATATTAAATAAAAAAATTCATTCCCACCTAATAAATGAGATATCTGATGTGACTCTCCAATAGCAGTATAATAAGATGGACACTCGGCAAGTTCCCTTCAAAGTCATTGTTTACTTTTTCCTACCTCGCCCTTTTTGCAGTGCAGGATAGTCCGCCTGGCAAGTTCCCTTCAAAATCATTGCTTTCGTTTTTCCTACCTCTCCCTTTCTCTTTTACCCATCAACTTTATTGTAGTTTGCCCCAACCTTTTGTCGTTCTCAAATCATGTCTTCCTTAAAAGCTAAAGACTATGATCCACCAATTTTTTAACCTTTTTTAAAGTAAATATTATTTGGGCCAATTATCCTTCCAAGAATTTCGGAAGAGAATATTTGACAGGTAAATTGACTCCTAGAAAAGAAAATGAATGTGTCAGACTCCGCTTCAAAGCTTCCAGTATAACCGAAATAGCTATGGAGTCAGCATCACCACGATTTTTAGTAGTTATCATTGACATTGACCCCCGAAAAAATTTATTATGAGATATAAACGTATAGGTTCGCATATACGTTCAAAGATTGATGCATAGTTTAAAAAATGAAGTCTTTAAAATTTAGAAAGCAGTAAAAGTTATTTGTTAAAAATAAAATTTTTTATATTAAGATAAAGTTATTATCTAATTAGGATTTAAATTTTTAAATCTAATTTGTTGGCGTAATCTTTATTTTGATATTAGCTAAGTTTATTATTTTATTCTCTATATATTTAGGTCTTCATGTTAATGTAAAGTAAACCAATAAATAAAATTACTTCTTGCATTATCTCTTTTTTATTCTATTTTATTTTAATTAGTTTCTCAATCTAAAATTCAACAATATATACAAAGTCTTAACAATTAGGGATTGATACTACAGTGCAGAGTACTGGACAAGCTAAATCCCCTACTCACTTCTAGCTGCATGGAAGGACATACCAGTTACTCAGGAAACTAAGTACAAACTCGAGCATTATGATGGAGTTGTGGTGGATGGGTGACTCACTCCACCTGTGGATCTACTTAAGGCTAAAGCATCAGTTTGGTTTTTGACACTGGTTGGTTTTTTCTTCAACCCAAGGCCAGCTTTTCCAATAGTGCAAACTTGTGCTGTGAATAATTGGAGTAAAAAGGGACCGGAGATAATAATGCTTATGGAGGATGAAACATTTATTTTTAAATCCATCAATGAAGCATGCCTTAATCAGATTTTGTAACAAGGATCTTGGCATGTTAGGGGACAGCCTATGTTCCTATAGAAATGGAGGCCTCGAGTTGAACTTGATAGAGGTAACACAGGCAAAATTCCAATTTGGACTACTTTTGATATAGGTAGCTTATACCTTAACATTTCTAGAATAATACTGATAATACCCAAAATACTAAAAAAATTAAATTTATGATAATTTATAATATATAAATCATCTATTTAGTCTATGTAATGTTAACTAGGCAATGTTGACCAACTAACATTGATGGTAGAAAGAAACATGACAATAAGTTGAAATTTGGAAGGGCTAAGTGATAATGTAAAGAGAGATTTTGATACTTGGCCAACCGATGAAGGGGTGTTGTAGTTCCATGGTCATCTTTCAAAATAATATGAACATCAACGATTTAATTTCCTTTCTTTTTTCTCAATTTCAGAATATAGCCAACGATTTGATAACAACCGGCTGTTTGGGAAACAAGTATTAAACTGTTAATAGAAGAAAGAAACATTATAAGCTGTAGAGAAAGAGCTCCCCATTAGCGTTTAACATGAAATGGAAGTCCGATAGTTGGATTCCAGAGGATTATCACATTACCACAAAAGCAGTAAACACTATCCATTGACCAGATTGACCATTCAGAACAAAAAAAGCGGGTGAAAACATGATCATTTCCTGCTTCACACACTCAAAAGGCAAAATCGATGATCAAATTCAATACTACCGCAAAACTAAAATGCTCAAGGAATAGTTCGCTGATAGAGAGGTAGAGCGCCAAGAGCCTCACGTTCTGCCCTCTCCTTTTTCACCTGCAAAATTATGCAGGACTCATTGAGCAAAACTTTTGTCTCATACATCACAAAAAGTCATTCAGCATCGAACACTTCAAAAATATCCCAAACAAACATGTTAATTATTTTCTTTTTCTTTAGAAAAATCAACAGTAACTACCAATAACAAAACACAAGGAACTCCAATTGCTTCATTTATACATGCATTTCTTCATTTTCTAACAATAGATGCATCAATTCCTACTGCTATCTTTTACTAGAAGTCCACATATTGTTAAAAAAATGAAAGAGAAAGCAAAGAAAATAAAGAGGGGAAAAAGTTAGAAAAAATATCAGGGAGATTACGATCCAGCAACATGGTAAACAAGAGGCAGCACCAATTTCTTGGATAGAAATAATCAATTTAATCACTCTTCCTGTAGCTGGTAAATCCAAAAGTGTAAAATGTGTTCACAAGTGAAGTAGTGGCTTCAAGCTTTAGAATATGGTATTACAGGCACCTTATTCATATAGGTTAAAAAGTTAAATTTATCTCACAAATTAATCCATATTTTGAAATCACCCCTTGTTCGTTTGCACCATATATTCTTACTATCTGACATTAGACTAGGAAAAATCACTTTGCTTTTTTAATGCCAATAGAGGAAAACTAACATTATGTTTCACATCTCAATTCAAACAATGGAAAGCAAATTGAAAAAAAAAAAGTCTTAAAACATAATGAAACAATAACTCAACTGTCCCACAATTGAGAAACATATAAAACTAGTTTTTGAGCCGATTGCTCAGCAATAGGCAAGCTATTTACCCCTTTATCAGAATTCAGGTGGAAAATGGTCAAGACTCTTGGTTCTAGTTTGATAACTAGGCAATTCAAAGTCCTTTACTCTTAAGGGAGGATCTTACATAACTTACAACTAGAATTCCACTTCAAGCTCGAGTTATGAAAGTGATTGAACAGGATACATGGTCTACAAACTTCAGGGGCTTTGATAGATTGCAGAATCATTTCCCTAATTATCCTCCTAACTCAACAAGGAAGGATAAAGCAATCTGGACAATCAACAACAGTGGTGAATTCTTTAACACCTTTTGTTTAAAAGCTCTCAGACCTTAGAATCATATCATTCAATGGTATAACATTGTATGGAAAGGATCCTTGATGCCCAAAGCTTCCTTTGTTACTAGGCTAACTATTAGGAGGAGATTAAAAACCAAAGACAGAATAAGGTTATGCATTGATCAAATATGCACTTTATGCTGTATTGAACCTGAAACGATAAATCACTTATTTTTCTAGTGCAGTTACACTGCCACCATCTAGACTAGAATGCAGCATAACATGAAACTGATCTGCCCAGTTGTTGACTGGGATAACATACTGGTGTGGGCTAAGAATCAGCACAAAAGAATGCGGAAAGACCAAAGATGTCCTAGCCTAAGCCTGAACTGCTCAGTGTATACAATTTGGAGTGAAAAGAATCAGAGACTGTTTAGGAATTGCAAAAAAGAGAAATATGCTCTTGCTTACAAGACTTGCTACTGGATTAGAGAAATTCTTGTAGCTCACAAAGCAATAGATGGTCTGAGTAATTCACTCAAAAGAAGATGGAATCTGGGATAATCTTTTCATCATATCTACTAGCAGCTTTCATTGATGATTGGTTGTAACAGTTTGATGTTTTTTCAACAACTTGTACCTGGACAGCCCAGTATAAATACTTTGCTGATGCTCTTTATAGGGGAATTCAATGAATTCATTTCAATTTTCAGAAAAAAAAAAAGTCAATTAAACCTTGGCAGATCGGTAATAGTGTATAACTCTAATATAGATAGGTAAATCAGGTTGCAAGGATGGCACCAAATATTTCATAGGGAATGACTTACAAGAGCCAGCATTTCTTGAAGGTAGTTCCTGAATGGCGTTTGCATTGCCTGCCAGAGGGAAAAAAAAAACAATAGAAAAGGAACGCAAGCTCAAGTAAACAAACATTTTAACTATAAAGAAACATTTCAAACGACCACAAAACTCAAAACATTGAGAACAAAGTAAGTGCTGTCTCTGAACTTGTAGCCAAAAGTACAAGCTTCATGAAAAGACAAGAACATCGTAGAGTAGAACAGTTCCCTATAATACAAGTAAAAGAATAAAAAATGTTAAGATTTCTTAAACCTACAAAATATTTGTTTTTCCTATATTCAAATATCAGCATCTTAATTACCTATTTCACTTTCAATTGACATGTAATAAATCACGCACAGCCAAAAAAATTGCACAAAGAAAAATCCCTAAACAACCAGAACTTTTGAGGGTAGGCGGAGAACATTTAAGATGTCTACAAATCAACATGTACCTGAAGATTATCGGGAAGGTATTGGTGTTTCATAGAGAGATCCATGGCGCGTTTGAGTCGCTGGTTACGCGCGTCCACGATCTCCCTGGGAAGACGATTGAGGACCTCCTTGATATCCAGATCGTAATATGGATCGTAGAGGTCGTCGTATCGGAGGCCTAACACCAAAAGTCAACCGAAAAATGAATAAAAATATACATGAAAAGATGGGATTGAATTAGGGATTCGGAGACCAACCGAATTTGCGGAGGCGACTGGAAAGAGCTTTCATGTGCATTTTGGCGAACCAGTTCTTTCTCGGATCCAATAGCACTTCCAAGATCGAAGACATTTCTGGGGGACAAGCCAAGGCTTTCACTTTATTCAACTTCTGAGTTCTGACCGAGGGCTAGGTCTACTTGTTCGCACAATCGCACTTCGCCGTTGCCCGGAAGAATCCTTGTATTCAAAAATGAAATTGCCGCTTAGATCTTTACCTATTTAATGGATGGTTTAAGAAAAATATCAACAAAAGCACAAAAATACGTGATCAGATCATCAATTTCCACTTTTGCTCTTTTTTACTTATGTTGATTACGTTGCAAAATTCTACGTAAAATATTTAGATGAGATAATTTAGAACAGTATTAAAATAGTAAAAATAGAACAGTATATACCTCATCTAAAAATACAGATATCAATATGCGAGTTAGGCCTGAGTTACTCCTAACCCAGCCCTACCTGACCCATGAGT
>JANIHZ010000001.1:13056911-13073281 GCA_027478365.1 Erythroxylum rufum
GGTTCCTTTGAGAGACGACCCGAGGTTGCATCCTATGCTGCAATCCTTGGTATAAATTATTTTTGACCGGTTTCCAATGATCAATTCTTAAATTGAACGATGAGCCGCGATCACACGCCATAGTTAAAACCATTAAGAAATGGCAACAATACCTCCTAGGCTCACGGCTTGTGATCCACGCTGATTACCAAATTTTGCGGGCCTTGATGAAGCAAACCATATAAACCCATGAGCAGTGTTCGTTGTCAAAATTATTGGGCTATGATTTTGACATATCTTACAAGCCAAGGATAAAAAATGATCATATCGATGCCCTGTCTAGGCTTCCAGAAGCCTTCTTTAGTGCTTTGTATGCTTTCACTAAACCAATACTAGCTATCTTCGCAGCCCTCAAGGACTTCTTCTAACACAATACAGTAGTGACCTTGTTTTACTCTGCTATTTAGGACATACCACAGGCTTTTCTAAATTATTCAACGAAGGATAGCTTACTGTTCTTCTGCAACTGCATTTATTTCCTAGTGAATCAGCCTTACAAGTTTAGTCACGATGGTGACTAAAGTGTCACCGTTGTGACACTTAAGTCATGGTGGTGACAAACAAAGTCACCCCTGTGACATGTCTTTCCTTTAATTCATCTACTTATTATGTGGCATCTGCAGGTTGAAGGCTCTAAAATGAGACTACAAATAGAAAGAAGAGAGGAGGGTGGCAGCATATTCTAACATTCTATCATTCCACATTCTACACATCCTAGACTCATTTGGGGGACAAAAACAAAGAGAAAGAAAGAAGTTTGAGAAAAGAAGAGAGAAAGCAGAGATTAGTCGGGTGAGATGAAGAAGAAGAATAGTAGAATAGTGGAAACAACTTGAGCATTCAATTATCTGGCTGAGAACTAAGCGAGAGCCAATGTAGAGAACTTGAGAGTGCAGGAGACCACTGTAACTCCTTCATCCGATCTTTGTTTGCTTGTTTAGTTCTTTATTTGTTGCATTATTTCTCAGTGTTTTACTTTTCTGTTGTTTATTGAACTTACTATATTGTTAGCTTAACCAACTAATACTCAGTTATCTTTTGATAGTCATTTTGGTTATTTACTTAGTTTATTACTTAAATACTTCTCTTATATTGATAAAGATGAGATTGAAGTATTTGAATATGATGAATCTTATTATTTATATGATTAGTTGATTTCTTTTTCTTAAGGGTTAATGTAGCTATTATAGTTAAATATGCATGATTGAGGAATTGTGTTGTTTTATGTTTGCTATAGTTTCTAAGCTGAATGGATGTAATAGCATGACTAAACTTTGCATCATTTGGTTATGAAATGAAGGATCGAGAGAAGAAGTTTAATATGGAACGAGAAACTATAAATTCTTAAGTTAAGAACTAGAAATATATTAACTTAAGTGGTAATTAGTAGTCGGGTTTCCATAATTAATTCGAAAGATAACTAGTTGAATACGAAAGTTAGTTTTATTATACAAGTTGATCTTAGAACCCAACTGTTAATTTTAGTAAGATGACTACCTAATCATTTTCCCTTAGTCATGCATAGAAGATAAAATAAGTGAAATTAATTCTCAAGAGTTTCCCAATTTGATTAATTTATTCTGTTTTGCCTTAAGTTAAATTAGTCTACTTCTTAGTTTAATTTTGTGATTTTCTTTAAAGCCTTCACTCAAAAAATCGGGATAGAATGTTCAAGATTACATCTGTTTTTATTTTGTTTAAGGTTAATTTGAGTGGACCGATTTTACCACCGTGGGAGATAACCTTGGGTAATTAACTACAACTACCTCGTATACTTGCGAGTAGGATAGCCTAGGTATTTTTAGAACTTACTTTGGTCACAACAAGTTCTAAATGATAATCAATAGGGGCTTAATTAAAGTATTTAATCTGAATTATTAGAAATTATACCTAATTTTAATCCTAACTCTAATAAAGAGTTTTCAATTTTATGATTGAGCTAATCTTCTTGATATTTCTCTATAAAAAAATTCATGCAAATAACTACTTAATCTAATGATCAAAAAGTCTATTAGCTTAAACTGGTTTGATATAAGCAGACATTCCCAAAGTTTTCATTCATTTTTTGAGCTGTTATCAAACAAAGGCTTACCACGGTGGATAGATTATTTAACAAATCTAACGTAAACAAATGTTGCACAATATTGAAATAAGAATATGAGTGCTTTAACCATATGTTATTTCATTACGAATTCTCCTCTTACTCATAGAAGAAGATTCAAAAGCTTTATAACGTAAATTTTCTAAGGCTTATTGACCTAATATCATCTTTTAGATCAATCAAAGGCAATAATGACGCAATGGTGATTCCCTTATATTTAAAATATCTTTGGGAGAACTTTTTATAAGATATAGATGGATCGAAAGCACAGATTTTTTCAAGGGAATTTTACTTAAAAACAACAAATCCTAGCTAAACTAAAATGCTTGATTAGAAAGAATTGATAGCTCACCAACTTCTTCTTTAGAGTAGTAATATAATAGTGATAAAAATGGGGGCATTTCCATACTTTAACCATGATTAATAATTTGAGAGGTTATATTAGAGAGGAAATTTTATACCTCTAACTTCTAATAAGTTGATAAGTTCTAAGAGATAGAAGTGGATTAACACTTGACACTAAAGTTAGGTGCACAAAAGGAACACCAGGGCATGCAATCATCTTTATTTCTTAGTTATGGAGAGGCAAATCTAGGAATCAAATTACAAGTTTCTTTCCTTGACTAGATACCTTTCATCCAAAATTTCCATTTATCTCCTTGTCTAACTTATTATTATGATCTTTTTTTAATTAAAAAACTCCAAGGGAGTCGCAATAAGTACATAAGTCTAGAGATCTAATTGACTCTATTGAAGAAGATTTTGGTATTTTATGAATTGCTAAGGAATAACCACAACGTTTCCTAAGGTCTTAGCCTCTCATGACTTGGAGTTTCATGAATGAAGGACAAATAATGTCTACCAGAGCTAGCTTCCTCTTGCCATCTGTTATTAAATCATTAGCTTCCACTGGTATGTTTCAAAATAGTTATGAATACTTTACTATAAAGTTCAATTCTTAGGCTTTAAAGGACTCCTATTCTTTAGTTGGCAAGGATGAGTATTTGGAGTTTTTATCTTATTCAAGCTCTCAATTTAGATACTCACTTGACTTTTCTATATTCTTAAAGATTATATCATTTTGCTCCTTCCAAATAGCGTACATAGAACATTCCAGAGTGATGATAAATCTAACTTTTGTCCCCGTATTGGCTAAAGATACTATTTTATCAAACATTTCCTCGTAATTTGGATTTTCACCAACTTCATTCCAATTCCCCTAAATATCCTTCCGAATTGCAAAGGAGTAATGATAGGAGAGAAAAAGGTGGCTTAAGCTTTCAACTACTTTTTGCAAAGAATACATTTGTTATCGATGTGAACAAAATGCAACCTATCCATAATTGAGAGACTTTGTCTAAGTACAAGCCGTAGGAATGCAAAACCTTTGAATGTAACTTCTTTTCCCATATTCTAATATTATAACCCTTATAGGAAGTCCTTATTCATTTAACAAACTTATATTTTCTAAAAAATGTCATTCAATAGCCAATATTCTGAGCTCTAGTCTCTAAAGAGTAAACTATAATAAAAATACTCCCATACTATCTTTAAGAATAATAATGACCAACAATATAATCATTTGTCTCCCTTATTCCCTTTAGGAACTAAAAATGTGAACTAAGAATTATATGTTTTAGAAGAAGATACTAAGTTAAATAAAAAATTTACACAAATTTTTTTCTCCTTTTCTAATAAAAAGGTTATAGGTTTTTAGCGCCTTCTTAGAAAAAAGAATACAAATATAAGAAAGTTATTACTAATTTTTACAAAATGAAAAATTCTATATGCTATTTTTTTAGTTTGAAATATATGCCTAAGTGAATAAATAGATTATCCTTATAAAACTCTTTGCAAAAATAATAAAGTAATAATGTTGGGAGCCATCTTCAGAGGAAGAATTCAATCCAAAAACCCTGCATTTTATGAAATTAAAATGCCTCATAAACAAAATGTAGCTATAGTTTCTCTTATTTTTAAAAAATGAAAATGAAAGCATAAAACCAAAAGACACCAAAAATTATTATGCACTAAAATAACTTTCTACATGTTATTGGAGGTCAACTCTTAAGGATAGAAAGGAAACTGGAAAATCCTACTAAAATTACAAAAAAGATCAATAAAGAACCCTATATTATGAACTTATAATCTCTATAATAGTAACTGTTGCAAACTTTTTAAGAAGGATAAGAAGGAATATCTACATGCCATATAAAGCTAACTAAATAGAATAAACGAAAACATTATCTTGGACTATCCTAATTCTTCCACACTGCAAACCCTAAACACCCTAACGCAATGAGACATATTCAAAACTAGGAGCCAAGTTAAGATGGAAACTAGTAATTATTAAAAAAAATTCACAAGCTGTTAACATGATTTGGCAAGATAGGAACACTAAATCTAATTATTTCTAACCTCCTTTATCTATAGTAAATAAAATTATTTGGAAAACTAAACCATGTTCTAAAAAAGCCTATAGCCCTAACATACGCATTAATAATAAACTAATATTCCCCAATAAACTAAATATAAGACTATATATTTGTTAATGAAATATACATGACATACCTGAATATAGCATATCAAACATATTTAAAAAATAATTTTTGATACAAATGCCCATAGGACACACTTAGGAAGTTTATATACCATTATAACTAGCTTATTAATAGTTGAATTCTTAGAAAAATTAAAAGGATGGTGGAATTATCGTTTAAATGGGTCATAAAGATATGATATATTGAAGGCCATTAGAATTGATGAAGAAAGAAAAAATGTATTTGATGAAAATGGAGAACCCATAAAAGATGAGGTCTCAAATTTGATATTAGTAATCTCCTTACACTTCGTAGATGACCCATCTCATTTAAAAGATAAGAATGTAAAATTATTATCCAACCTAATATTTAAAAACTCTCAGATTTTAATGTTATAAAGACATTTTCTTGACAAGAGTAATGCTTAGATAAGTCTCAAACCATCACTTTTAGAAAGAAAAGTTCATTATAAGACTCCCCTATTAGGAGAAAATGATAGAAAAAAAATTACAAAATTATAATGACCAAGTATCTTCTAATAGATCAACATATGGAGAATTAATCAACTAAACTAAAAAAATGGTTAAAATTATGTCATAATATGAAGTTACAAAAACAATTAAAATATGAAAATTTAAGAAACAAGAAAGAATTAGAATCATTCTACTAACAATTTAATTTTTTTTAATAGTAGTAATAAAACTTGTAAAGGATGTAGTAAATCTTCAAAAACTTATAAGAGCAAATTCGCACCCACTAAACATAGAAAAACCTATAAATTCCAATAATAAAAAGCAAAACTTTCCATCCTCTTCAAGGTTTAGAAATAAAACATGCTGTAGATGTGGAATAAAAAGACACATACCCAAATACTATAGAATTAACACAAAACTTCATAGTTTAGAATTGGACCAAGAAATACTAAATAAAATACAAGCCTTAATGGTATTAGATAATGAAAACTTTAAAGAATTTGAAAATGAATTAAAAATGAGGCGTTATTACTAGAAGAAACTAATAGGTCAAAACATAGTAGTGGTCTAAAGATGATGAAGGAGAAGAAGAAAAACGAATTAATGTATCAAAAAAAGAGGAAAATTTTTAATCTAATAGGTCAAATATAGTGATTGGTTTAAAAATGATGTAGCAAAAGAAGAAAAAAATTTAATGTATTAACAAAAGACGAAAATTTCCAAGATTTGCAATTGCAAAAAAAATATTGAAAAGTAATAAAAATCCTTTGACTAGCCATGTCAAAATTTTAAAGCTCCCTCTTCATCCTCTTATAATCTAACCGACATCCTGAAAAAAGATTTAAAAAAATTTCTAAATAGCTCTATGTAGCCCAAATCAAGAAAAAACTATAATGAAAACAAAAATTAAAATCTTTGAGACAAAAATAGGAAGAAGATAGAGAAACATTAAAAAATTTCTAAAATAGGCTAATGGTGAATAACAAAACCTATATGAAGAAACAAATGAAAATCTTTAATTAAAAATAGTGAAATTTTATGTAAAAATTTTATTTTTTATTTTAAATCAAATAACCTCTCAAATATATGTAATAATAATAATACTATGGACACTTTTAAAATTGATACTATTACTTTATTTGATACAAGTGTAGACTTGCCACATGCAAAATGTATGTAGGACACCTGTCAGATACAAATAACTAGCCTTGGTTTTAATTATAGCAATCTTTTGTAAGTAATTAATTTTGTAGTATCTTGGTAGGGTTTCTAGCCTTTTTGGAAATATATTACTTTAATTTCCAAAAGAAAAGTTTAGGCTTAGATTGTATGGGATAATTCTCATAAAAATATTACAAAGAAGTCAAGAAAGATTAACGACTTCCACTAGTTCTAAATTAACTATAAACAACAAATCTGATGTATATATATTGGCAAAAGCATCAAATTGGACCCTAATATTTTAACCAAATTTCAATTTAAACCCTAACATTTTAACATGTATAAAAAGAACTTTGACCCTAACTTAACATCTACAATAACTATCCATTAAAAAAAATTACATATTGAATTATTTATCCATTTTTGTGGGTCCTATATCACATGTGTATCCTATATTGCAAGAACTAATAGATGAGAAATTTTATGAGTCCCATATCATTTAGATGAAGAGTCATATATTACCCTTTCATTGTGATGTTATTTCAACTTGTATTCTTATGTAATAGGGAAATACATATCTTATAAATATGAAAGAGAGTTTAAACTAAAGTAATGTCCATTTCCAATTAAGTAGCAGGTTCCTTGTTTGACCTTATAACCAAATACAAAGAGTATAGAAAATTAAAATAAAGGAAAACTAGGCAGAAAATTAAGTAGCTGTTCAGTTGTGGCAATTGATAGCATAGATTTCGAGTTTTGGAATGTTAGGGGTTTGAATAATTCTCGAAAGCAGTTAGCTGTGTCTGTTGTGTTGAAGAAAATGTATGTGTCTTTTGTGTGTTTGATTGAGACTAGGATTAAGCATCTGCACTTCTTGAATAATGTTTGTTCCTCTTTGTTTCCTAATTGGTGTTTTTCTAGTAACTTAGAGAAAAGTTACAATGCTCGGATAGTGGTTACTTGGAATCTGGATAGGTTTTTGTGTGTTCCTAAAATGTTCACCGATCAACTCATTCATTTAGTGGTCACTTGTGTGTATGGGTCAAACAACTTTAACCATAGGAAGCTTCTCTGGTCAGCGTTGTCTAGCCTCAAAAACTCATTTGGAACCCATCCTTGGTTGATAGTGGGGGATTTTAATGTGGTTTTATTCTCTTATGAGGCAGAACCTCTCAGTCCTTTGACTATTAATGGCATGTATGACTTTAGGCAGTGTATAGACCAATGTGAGTTGTATAAGCTAAATTCTAGTGGTCCGAGATTCACTTGGACTAATAAGCAATATGGAGAGCTTTTTGCGGCTCGAAAGCTAGATAAAGCTCTTGTTAATGTTGCCTGGAGTTCTAGGTTCTCTAACTCTTTTGGGACAATACAAAATCCTAACATTTCGGATCATTCTCCAATTTTGTTTAAGGCCTCCTTAGCTAGGCTGTCTAGACCTTCCCCTTTTAGGTTCTCAAATTTCCTAGTGTCTCAACCTTCTTTCCTTCAGATAGTGGAAGAGAAATGGAGCACTCCGATCAATGGTACCCCAATATTTTGTGTTGTTTCTAAGCTTAAACTGGTGAGGTCAGCTCTTAAAACTCTAAATTCTAGGCAAGTGGGAGATGTTCATATGAGAGTAGAGAAGTGTCAATTTGACCTCAATTTTATTCAAGATCAAAAGCGTAATTTTCCTAATAGCTCAGAGCTAGCTGCACAGGAAACTGAGGCCATCAATAACTTGCTAGGAGCCTTAGTTGATCAGGAGTCCTTTCTCAAACAGTCTTCCCGTGTTAAATGGCTTAGAGAGGGGGATCGAAATACCAATTTTTTTCATAATTCCATTCTGGAAAAAAGGAATCGGAATGTCATTCATTCGATTATAGGTGAGAATGGTATTAGACTTGTAGCTATCGATGAGATTCAAAACCAGTTCTTAGGATGCTTTCAAAGAACGATTGGGTCCAGCGAGGACCTCCCTCCTTCCAAAGAGTATGTGGAGAAGTTATTCCCTCATCGGCTCAATGATTCTCTTACCAGTCCTCTTATTGCTGAAGTCTCCAATCAAGAGATTAGGGATGTGTTCAAATCTTTTAACCCAAATAAGTCTCCTGGGCCATATGGTTTTAATGGGGTGTTCTTTAATCATACATGGCATAGTATTGGGGAGGATATTACTAGGGCTATTAGAGAGTTCTTCCTTCATGGGCGTCTCCTCAAAGAAATTAACTCCACTTTCATCACTTTGGTGTCCAAAAAAGCAAATCCTTCCTCAGTAGAGGACTATAGACCTATCTTTTGCTGTAACTTTATTTACAAGGTGATAGCAAAAATCTTGGCTAACAGGCTTAGAGAGATACTCCCTAGCTTTATAAGGTCTAATCAGAGTGCTTTCATTAAAAATCGGCAAATAGGGGATAATATTTTGTTAGCTCGGGAGATTTTCAAACATTACCATCTAGCCAATAGTCATAAGAGATGTGTTTTTAAAGTGGATTTACAAAAAGCTTATGATTCTATACATTGGGAGTTCCTTCTAAATATGTTAGAAGCTGTTGGCTGTCCTCCCAAGTTCATTCATTGGATTAAGGAGTGTATTACATCTTTAACCTATGCAATCCTTATTAATGGTACCCCCCACAAAATTCTTTCCAGGGAAGTCCGGTTTGAGACAAGGAGATCCCCTTTCCCCTCTTCTCTTCATCATTTGTATGTTGGTGTTCACTAGGAGCTTAAATGATTCCATTATAGGTAGTAACACCTTCAAGTATCACTGGCGTTGTAAAGCTCTTAAACTCACTCATCTCCTATTCGATGATGATCTCTTATTGTTTTTTCATGGAGATTTGGTTTCGGTCCAAACTCTACTAGATTGTTTAGGGGCCTTTTCTCGAGTTTCTGGTATGGTCATACACTTGAATAAGAGTCAATTTTTTGTTTCCCTAGAGTTAAACCAAATGGTCCCTCAACTTGAAAGCCTATCTAGTCTTAAACTAGGACACCTTCCCATTCTATATTTGGGACTTCCCCTTATATCTAGTCGATAGTCAAGGAGGGATTGTATCCCTTTGTTAGACATAATTGATTGCAAAGTTAATAATTGGACCCACAAACATCTCTTTTATGCTGGTAGAGTCCAATTATTTATTTCGATCTTGTCAACCTTTCAGGTTTACTAGGCTAGTATCTTCATTCTTCCTTCTTCTATTCTTAAGGATATAGACAAAAAACTTAGGAATTTCTTGTGGTCGGGGTCAGTTGAGAAAAAAGCTACAGCTAGGGTTAATTGGAATGACGTTTGTAGACCTAAAAAAGAAGGTGGTCTAAGTTTTAAACATTTGCCTAGTTGGAATAAAGTGTTAATAGGGAAAAGAATTTGGGTTCTTTTTACTGATAGGGAAGCCTTGGGTAAAGTGGGTTCACACTATTATTTTGCGAAGGAAAATTTTTTAGACTATTTTACCTAGCAATAGTAATTTGTGGAGTTGGGGGAAGATCTTGTTTGTTGGAGACCAACTTGGGAGCCAATTTCGATTTA
The DNA here is from genome assembly GCA_027478365.1 of Erythroxylum rufum. Classification (NCBI taxonomy): domain Eukaryota; kingdom Viridiplantae; phylum Streptophyta; class Magnoliopsida; order Malpighiales; family Erythroxylaceae; genus Erythroxylum; species Erythroxylum rufum. The sequence goes on from JANIHZ010000001.1 coordinate 13,066,746, forward strand.
GAATTGGAAATGGTATCTCTACTTTTTTACGGCAAGATCTTTGGCATTCGAGTGATATCCTGTTGGCTCACTCGACTCCACGATTGATCAATGGGTTAGATCTTCCCATGAATGCCAAAGTATCAGATGTTATTTGGCACAATAAATGGAGGTGGCAACATATAAATGTGGAGCCTATTCGCACCCTCACACCTCTTCTTTATAACCTAGATTCATCCAGTGAGGATAGACTAGAATGGCTAGCCAGCCCTTCCAAACAGTATACTAATGAGTCCGCAAACAAACTTATGAGATAGATAAATCCGACGGTGCCTTGGTATCCATTAGTATGGCATAAGGGGAATAGTCCTCGATGTTCCTTTATCTTATGGTTGGCCTTTCAAAACAAATTGCAGTCTAGGAATAAACTACTGTTTTTCCGTACCCCCAACTGATGTTCCTTGTGTGTTTTGGATTCTGAGACTATTGACCATATATTCTTTCATTGTGCTTTCTCACGATCGGTTTGGTTCACTACTCTTCACCTTTTTCACCTTACCGATCCACAACTCACCGATCTCTATTCTATCCTACTATGGGTTAACATGCTTTTACTCTTTAACCATAGTGACTTTCATACCTTCTGCATTGTCCTGTCTGTTGTTGTGTATAATTTGTGGTCTGAACGAAACCTTCGAATCTTCCGCGATGACGCCTCAGATATAGGGAGTTTTACCTCGCGAGTAATCTTACAAGTTATGGAGCACCTCCGCTTAAACACTGAGGGAAGGTAATTGTGTGTGTATTCAGTTTATTTTATTCTTATTGATAACAACGCAGGTTTAGGGACATTTCAGGGATACCGAGGAGGATGTTTATACCTCCTTCCCACCGATAATAGGCTGGTCAGCAGGAGGAGTTCTATTTCCTATGGATGTGCGGCCCAGATAGGTATAAGCGTAGAAGGCAACCTTGACCGTAAACAAGGAAATATAAGGGCTTTCTCTTTTTTTTCTAGATGAGTTCTGCTGATTGTGATTTTTGGTATTATGGTTGGATTATAATTGCTAGTCATTGTGTGTTGTTCTCATGCCTGCTGGTGAACTTCTGTAACAGGGTAGTGGATTTACTTTTATTAGGCTTCTTGATAGGCAGGTTGTGAGGATGAGATGTTTTCTTCCACGCTTGGCTCATGGTTTCTATGTATACGTCTTATGTGAGCCCTTTTGGTAAGCTAGAGATTTTTTTCGGAAATCACTAGCTGTGTATATAACACATTCTTATTTGTATAAAAGTTTTTGCTGATTTACCAAAAAAAAAAAAAAAAACTTGAAGACATACTTGCTACAGTGTCTATTCATTAGTATTGAATTGCTGGTCTAGTCTAATTGAGTCATTTTATAAGCAAAATTGATCCACGAACCTCTTGATTTATGAACCAAATTGGCATGAAAAATAAAGCTTACTTTTTAAAGAACAATATCTAATAACATAGGACAATGTCAAAATGTAGAAAATAAAAATTTTTAAATATATTTTTTAAAAATTATGGTCGAAACTGGCAAATCACTGATGGTGAGACAAGCACAAAGTATTTTTCAATCTAATTTGGTTTCTAAGATTGTTATTTTACTTTGAGTAAATTTGGGGTTTAGTGATACAGTATAGAATGCGATTAATTAGGATGGCATGTATATATATATATATTTGCTTTTCCAAATATAAGAACCGTTATTCCGATAATTACAGATGGAGCGGAGGAACTGCTAGAAAATGTCGACGGTGTACGTACTAGAGCCGCCTACGAAGGGAAAGGTGATACTGAACACGACGTACGGACCACTGGACATCGAGCTCTGGCCAAAGGAGGCTCCTAAGGCAGTCAGGAATTTCGTACAACTCTGCCTCGAACGTTACTATGATAACACCATCTTTCACCGTATCATCAAGGGTTTTCTTGTTCAGGGCGGTGACCCTACTACCACTGGAACCGGTTCTCCCTTCCTCTTTCCGTCTACAACTTTTTGAATTCTGTTTTGTTTGTTTAGTCAAAGGGTCAGCTTCGTGCTTCCCATTTTGGTCTTTAGGGATTTAAAGTATTATAGACTGATGAAAGAAATTGATTACTCACTCAGATATTTGGAATGGTTTGAATAAAAAACATTTATACTTATATTATCCTCAATCTTTTAGTTACAGATTCTACTTGTTTCATTTTTTGTTTACATGTTTGGCTTTATGCGTAACAAATCAATCATGATGTTAATGATCAATATGGCCTTTTGATATCTTCAGGTGGTGAAAGCATATATGGGGGTATGTTTGCTGACGAGTTCCATTCTCGTCTGAGATTTAACCACAGAGGGTTAGTCGCCTGTGCAAATGCTGGTTATCCAAATTCAAATGGGAGTCAATTTTTTATTTCCTTGGATAAGTGCGACTGGCTTGACCGCAAGAACACAATTTTCGGAAAAGTAAGGATTTGTTATTTTCTTGATTTTTTCCTGACATTTGGCTCTATCATTGAAGCTTATAGTTGCTTTCAGGTGACTGGAGATTCTATATATAATCTTCTAACACTTGGTGAAGTTGAGAGTGATAAGGATGATAGGCCATTGGATCCACCACCCAGAATAAAATCAGTCGAGGTAAGTGTGTGATTTAAGATGTATCTCATCTTTTGTGAGCAATCATGGCATCTTTCTGATTCCAATGATACTACAATGGCTGTAATGATTGAGTTAACTGGTTCTGAGGACTGGCATTTGGTCCTTAAATTTTTCTATCATGGTTGACCATGAAATTGTAATTACATGCCATGAAGCATTTAATTCTTGCATGCACCCAAGTTTACCTTTGCTCTGCTACCATCAGTGATTTAGCTATCACGTAGTTTCAAAAGCTAAAAGCTATGTATTTGAAACCTGCGTGTAGGTACTGTGGAATCCTTTTGAAGATATTACGCCAAGGACATCTCTAAACCTCTTGAGTCAATCAACGACTGATACTGAAAGTAAAGATTCAAAGAAGAAAGTTGTCAAGTAACTTCCCATGCCATCTGACCTTCTTTCATGGAACGTTCCTGTTGTGTGTGCTGGGAATTTTATTTTACTTCAATATAATATCACATTTTGTATTACTTTGACATACAGAAAGTTGAATTTACTTTCATTTGGAGAAGAAGCTGAGGAAGAGGAAAAGGAATTAACAGCTGTAAAGCAGAAAATCAAGAGTAGTCATGATGTCTTGGATGATCCTCGCCTTCTAAAGGAAGAGAATCCTAGTAAAGAAGTGGTAATTTGATTCTTGCTGATTCTTGTTTTTCTTAGTATTCCAGTTGATCTATGATAGAGTAGAATGCTTTAGCTTGAACTTGTAAACCTTGATGTTGTCCCATGATGTCTCCTTCAATAAATCTCTCTAAAGTATTCTTACACAGAAGAATTGGTAAATAATAGAATGACAATATTAAACCACAATTTTCTTTAAAAAATATATATAACCACTGTTATGCATCTGTTTTCATCATATGTGTGCAATATTTTCTTTCTAACTTAAGTTTCATTTGATGGTCTAATATAAAGGACTCTTCTGAAGCCAAAGGAACAAGAGACATAAAATTATCAGTGCGAGAAGCCCTAACCTCCAAAAAAGATCTGTCACCAAAAGATGTAGAAAATAAATTTAATAATGATGATGTTGACGACCACAATGATATTGACTTTGACATTCGAATGCGTCAACAAGTACTTAGAAGACGAAAGGAGCTGGGAAATATTCCATCTAAGCAAAAGCAAAATGGTATGTTGATTGTACCTGCACATATATTATTTTTTGGTTTTTAAAATTTTCAGAACTGAATATGTAATTGTGTGTCTAGTGCTCTGGCAACTTAAGCTCTCTTTCCCATTTCTATTTATTCTATATGTCATTAGTCCCAAGATTTTAAAAAATAATTCAATAGCTGAAGCTGAAGAGTGAATTTTAAGGAAGCTAAGCAAAATTTAATTGATCAACAATTAACAGTTAAGGTTAATTTAATGTCCGATTTGTGTACGAGACAATTATACATGAATGTTAGCTGAAAAAGGCGCACCTATAAGCCATAAGCAAATGAAGAAAACTGTTTCATAAGCTCTCACTTAATAAAAATATAAGAACGAATGATTGGTGATTTCCAAGATATCCACTAGCATGGGGATATTCAGCAAGTGTAAAATTCTAGAATCTCTTTATGATAGTTTTATTTGGCATGTTAGCATTACTTAGCTGCTGATACTAAGCCATAGTCCCAGAGTGATGGAGAGTAAGAATCATTTTAATTGTTATCTTTAATAGGCAGTTTTAGTCAATTCTGTTAGTTGCCCATTTTACCGTTCAGAAGTAATTTGAATATGTTTATTTTAAGTTCTTGTTAGGTTAGAATTCAATATCTACTAGGGTACACTGAATTATAGTCCTAGTCTTAGTAGGGTTTGGTTGACAGGATTCGTATTTACATTTAATGTTTTAGGTTGTGAAGGGAGAAGTGGGATTTCCTAGAGAAATTCTTAGATTTAGAAATAAGTTCTAAAACCCTAGAAGTGATCTTTAGGGCCTATTGATGTGATGTTATGGTTTTGTTTGTTATAAATTCCTAAACATTAAGCTATTTAAAGTCCCGAAGCTCCAACTTACTACTTCTATGTGTTTCTATCAAAGTGTTGACATATTCTCTGTCTGTCCTCCATCAAAGGGCAGCAACTGCGCATTGCACTTGCAGTTGAAAAGTGTTGAACCATGCAACTGTTCCAAAAAATTATTTGATCTTTGTTATATTTGCTTATCAAAGTTTGTGCCATCGTATGAATATTGCAACTTTTTCATAACAGAAAAAGGTGTTTGGAGATCTAGGACCAATTAAGTTTGACATGCATGATATGTATTCAATTTGGAATCTGTTTATCATCTCTATTATTTCTCCCATATTCCTTTATAAGCTTTATATTATTAAATGCATTATTGACTGATACATGCACATCCAGGAAGCTCTAGTCCCAAAGGTTCCAAAGTTTCCAAACAGAGGTAAGATTGTGATGAATTTCTCTCTTTCATTATTCATTTCTAAAGTTCCATCTGCTGTCAACATCACCATTCTCCAGTTTATTATGCATTATTGGATGTATCCTGTAGAAAACTGTGCTTATTTATTACTGCATCTCAACTTGCTATCATGTTATGATAAATGCTCAGAGTTGTATTCACCAATTATTTAGTCAATGATTAGTTACAGATGCTACATATTAGTCTAGGACAATAAGTGAAAGTCTAAATGTTGCTAGGAAAGGATTCTACCGGAATATCTGTTAGAAGGAAAAGTTTTATATAAATGATAGGCGAACAATCAGTTAAAAGGCAGGCATTTTCTTTGGGAAAGTTAGAGATGTCACACCAAAGGGAGAAATATTCATGGAATAGATTCAATAAAAGAAACATAATACCATAGGTTGTAGAAAATTTTCGTTTGGAATTTTTTTTTCTCATTTTGTTTTAAAAAGCACTTAGTACAAAGTTATTTGTTCATAATTTTTTTGACTGTTGCTGTAATGGCATTTGAGCTGGTGGTTTCATATTATTCAGACATCAGGAATAAGGGTCCGTAAGCTCTCCAAAATGTTGTTGAAGGGAATGCGAGATTGTTTGGTTTCATTAAGGGCAGACATGAATCAAAATTTCATGCACTTCTCCCACTATAAAGGCTGTGGGATACATTCTAACTACAAACTGGAATTGATTCTATGCCACGTGGATCGTGGAATACTTGATCAAAATCTGATTAAAGAAAATTACCAACCTGACACTAGTTGAGCCTAAAAATAAGTCCTAAGCTTCTGGGATTCACTTGTAATCTACAGATATTAGGGGGGAAAAATTTTCAAACTTTCAGAACTGCTAATATGAAGGTGGTAGGATAAATTCCAACTGCAAGCCACATTTGATTTTATACTGCTTGGGTATAATAGATTTATGACTTCAATCCAGGTTCACGCTATTTGTCATACTACTTGCCAACATGACTTCTGCCAATAAAACTTCAAACTTTTAGAGTTGCCACTATTAAGGTGGTGTGATAAATATCTACTGCAAAATGCATTTGCCTGTGCCACTTGTATTTAGAATAGTATAACTTGCAGTGTAAAATAGACTTCATGACATAATTCCAGATTTACATGATGCAGTTTGTCACGTTATTTGTTAATGTGACTTCTGCCAAATCCCACAGAGAAATAAGAGTGACTGATTTGCAGGCTTGAGGCTATGTTCTGGTCTGGTGATAGGGATTTGAAATTAGATGATAATTTGGATCCACCCTGTTGATTGCAATGTATATGGAGGAATTCTGTTCCCCCCTCCCCCCTTCTGTTTTTACTTTCCTTATACAGTTCGGGTAATAGTAGTTATGTTTAAGTTTAATCTTTCATTTAGGTTCTGTTAGATTGAATTGTCAGTAGCCTTTGTCCAGGAATTGTAAGTTTTGATGAAATTAGATTATGATTTGGATGCATACTGTTAATTGC
>JANIHZ010000001.1:13102324-13114558 GCA_027478365.1 Erythroxylum rufum
TATGTATTATCTTATTTAACATGCATATATGTATCAAGATTGGGTTATGGAGAAAAAAAAAAAAAAGGAGCCGATATATTCATGCTTGAAACAGTTTCCAAATGAATTGTTAAGTACGTGGTTAATGCTGCATCAGCAACCAAATAACTTATATTGGGTGGGTAAACTGTAATTTACTCAGTAATAGCTTAGACAACCTAACTACATCAAGCAATGAGGCATCTGGGTATTGTCAATATATTTTTAAGTTGTTAGTAATCATATTAAAAACAATTTGAAAATTAATAGATGAATAATGATTAAAATTGCTATTATTCGTAATCCTAAAAATATTATAGTAAAAATTCAAGAAAATAAAATACGTAATAGTCTATTCTTTTTAACATCTATCTCTTAAGCCATGATTTAGAAAGTTAATATGCAGTTTTAAGGGATTTCATTTTCAAAAATTACATCGAACACCCAAAAAGAAATTGTTTATTTAAAATATGCTTCCATGCATTAAAAAATAATTGTTGAAAAATCCCAAATAGACAGGGAATTTGATAAACCTAATAACTGAATATGTAAAGTTATTGTATGATAAAATGGAAGTGAAGATTGAAATTTTTAAAACAATATATTAAAAAGATTGTTTTTTAATGCTTAAAATATTTCATATTTGAGTTAAGCTTATATTTACAAGGATTGATTTAATAAAGTAAATAAATAGATTAATTGTGCTGATTTTGAGTTTTATTGAATAGTTAAATTATTTTTTCTTCTTTTTTTATATTACTTACTATCATGCGGTGTGCACATATTTTATATGTGTGTGTGTGTTTGTGTTTGTGTGTGTATGTGATAATGGGTGACCTCTAATAAATATATGTATGTGTGTGTGGGAGATAATGGGTGACCTCTAATAAAGTTTTATTTCTATGACGTAACAAAATAATACCAACGATTACCCATTTTTTTAAAAAAAATTAAAAAACTCAATCAAAATTCCAAATTTAAATTTAGGATTACTATAACGATAAAAGCTATAATCTCATCTCAAATAAAAATAATTAACAATCTATTACACTATAAGGCAAATTAACATGAACATTCCATGTAAAATAGCAAAATAAATGACATAACATAGAACATTTTTCATAATTTAGGCATGTGAGATAACACCTATCTAATGGAACCGTAAACAATGACAAATTTAAAAGAAATGCAATTAGAGTGGTGAGATTAAATTGTAACATCTATATTGAAATTCATCAATGACATGTATTAAAGGGGATGGAGAAAATTTAGATAATTAAAGGGACCATATAGCAGTGTGGATCTGTGTTTCAAATTTTGCTAAATCTTTCACTTTGTTTTAATATTATTGTAATGAAGCATTAATAAGAAAATATATAATTAACATTGAGATATTTTCTTTAAAAGAGAAATATATATGACTATTATTCAATTATGAAAATCAATCTAGGTTTAAGAACATTACACGTGAGCCATTTTTCATTAATATGTCGTTTTTGTTAGGTATTCAGTTATAAGTATGACATGGATGTCAACTCATTAACTCAAGTGAAACTATAATTCATATAAGAAATTATATTAATGTAAAGAAATCAATTAACCCAATTCAAAAGCTACATAATTTATTGAGGTAAAAAAAATGTAAAAGTGCTTATTTAGATTTAAAATGTAGAAATTTTAAATTTTTATTTATCTTGATTAAAAATGAATGATCCTAAATCTTATTTCAATGCTTCATTATGATATACTAAAAACCATGAAAGTTTTACCAAAATTTGGAAGACAAACCAAACATGAACTATATGGTCTTTTCATTTAATACTTAAATAATTCTTATAACATCAATGTAGCATTACTTTCAATGTAACTTATAATAGAAATTTTCAATAAGGAAAACTAATTAAATGAAAATAACTTAATTTCATATAATAAGAATAAATTTTGTATTTTGAGTTTAGTGAGCCAACCAATCTATCAAGTCCTAACTATCAAATTTTTTACTATGGCAGCCTATAATTTCTGGCAAAGCTGGACAATAATCCTCCTGTAAGAAATAGACATGATTTTTTGAGCACATAGATTTAATTGAAATTTTGACTTGGCTTAGTCCAAAATCAACAAGCCATATTCAAATAGACTGTGTTTTCAACACGATCAAACTAAGAGAGCTAACTTGACCTGACCTAAATCCTTCAAATTGATCAAACTGATTTAGGCAGAGCAATGTCATTTTAATTCCTAGATCGATTCGATTAAGATTCAAAAAAGTTCAAAGCTCTCGACCAACTTATATATATATATCAACAATGTTCAAATATAAGTTGCTTTAAAAAAAATCATCTCATTGTATATTTAATGATTTGCAAATTTCTTCATGTTGATATTATGAATAAATAAATAAATATCTCCTTTAAACAATAGTTAACATAAACATAAAGTCAATATGATTATATATGGTAAAATTATATTAGCAAGTGAGAAGTTATATTGTGTAGCAAGTAAATGACCTAATGTCAATTGAGAAGAAGAAAAGAGAAAAACGAAATGAATGAAGTTACTGTCCCCGTGAGCCGGAGTTTCCAAAGGGGATGGGTTGTATAATGTTTAATTCATTGGAGAAATTGGAATGAAGGATTAACTTTGACGTGTAAGCCAAGCTAAGCCACATTGACAGTGAAAAGTCGAATACATTGAACAAGTGCATCAAAATGTTGAAATAAGTGGCTGATAAGGAAATCTTGAATATGTGTATTTTTACCAAACTTGATTTGTGCGCAATACAAGTAATCTAAAGAGAATTGTTTGCAGTTTTGCAAAGAAGTTGACGTGAAGAAATAATAGGAAAGTTACAATTAAACCAAAACCAAAACAGTTTGTTGTTCTATAAACTTAATAGGATCTAACCCAAATTTTTCGTTATTTTTATAAGAAATTTGATTGAAGAAAGTAAATTTTTTTCCTTAGTGCTTTTAAGACCCAATCCTCTCATAATTAAATCGATATCCCATTGGAACATTAAATTACTAAACGAATACAAAGAAACGGAACTGTCACCTTTCACTCTAGAAGCACACGCCAAAAATGCAACCCGACTTCACTTTTCATACGATGTTTTAAATAATATTTTAAGGTGGCCAGAAAAAGTTTGACAACGAAAGCAAACCGTAGCACATCATAATTGGTGTAGTTGTCAAAATCAAATCATAGACACGCATCCGTTTGTGCTCAGAAGGGAAAACCTCCATTGCATGTAGTTATGAAAGTATTTGGTACCACTTGAGAGTATGATGTAAGCCATAAACTCTTGTTAGGACCTCAAAAACCTAACCTCCTCAATCAATTAGTCATTTATTCTTAATATTAACAATTCAATCTTGTTAGATAGTTTCTCCCTATTCAATATTTCACCCATAGTTTTAAAGCATTACATTGTTCTTCCATAAACTTTGACATCTTAATTTGTTGTCATGACTTAAGATATTGCCGGCATGAAAAGTAAAAAAAATTTATTAACTTAAACCCTAGTAATTGACAACATATTATAAACTAATCTAATATGAACACGAAACTATCTATAGTTAATACACAAATAAATGTTCTAGAGATATCATCCAGTAGTACGTATGATTTGATGATCCTAGCTAGTTTATTAAAAAATGAGATAGCGTGATTTAATAGGACGTTAGTTGAAAACGTGCTGGTAAAACGTTGTTACTCCTGAGCATGCATATATTGATTTATTGCAAGTGTCCATATATTATATGATCATGAGAGTAGAAGCTTAATTGAATTGTAGAAGTGTACATATAGACTCTGCTTTCATGCTTATTATTTCCTTTTCATCTTGGTTTGATTACAATTTACAACATTTAATTTCAAAAATAATATATATTAGGAATTTAGCTATGAAAATACTCAATAATTTTCAATATGACATCATAAAAATTTGTAATATAGCTGAAAAATTGAACTTTATCTCGCTGTTAAACTCCTCTTTGTGCTTGACACTTCTTACACTATAATTTCATAGTTCCGATGTCCCGGCGTCCGAGAATGCATGACATCTGTAACTCGTAATTGTCTCTCGCAAGCTGAGATATGGCCATACGTCAACAACGTATGACTGTTGTTAGTCGATGTTTGCCTACTTAATTACTTACCAATATTAATAGCCACGACCACCTATATTAGAGGTTCAGAACTCCTTCAAACAACTCTTTCATATATCCTCCCATTACTCGAGGTAGAAGCTGCGAACATTGTAATACTAGGAAACAATTTCTGTTCTCTCTTTCCCTTTTTTACATTCATAGACACTCAAAAAGTTCGCAATGGATCGTGCTAAGGAAATCCATGACGCTGTTCATGCAAAGGAAATCCATGAATGAACCTTCCTTACATGAAACACTGAGGAGTTTGTTTGTTTCTTTTTTATTGTCTTCATTTACATTCTCTAAACTATATAGCACTGGGTGGTGAAGAATGGAGAGTGGTGATATATTTAGAATCAGTAGTGCTCGTCTAAGCAGCTCTAACATATGGAGGAACAGTACCATGGAAGTTTTCTCCAGGTCTTCTCGTGATGAAGATGATGAAGAAGCTCTTAAATGGGCTGCTTTAGAGAAACTGCCTACTTATTTACGTGTAAGGAGAGGTATACTCACTGAACAAGGAGGTCAATCCAGAGAGATTGACATAGAGAGCCTTGGACTAATAGAAAGAAGAAACTTGCTTCAGAGGCTTGTCAGAATTGCAGAGGAAGATAATGAAAAGTTCCTGTTAAAGCTCAGGCAACGCATTGAAAGGTTTGTTTACATTATCTCACGAAATTAATTGAAGCTCTGTTCGAATTCACCATTTAGCTGCCTGAAATTTTTATGGTTTATGTCTTTCGAACTCATTACACAGAGTTGGACTGGAAATGCCTGCAATTGAAGTCCGTTTCGAGAATTTAAATGTCGAGGCTGAAGCCTACGTTGGAAGCAGAGCTTTGCCTACAATTTTCAACTTCTCTGTTAACATGTTCGAGGTACAACTTGCCGGTTGAAATCTGTAATTTAGAGTTAATACGTTGTACTCACTTGATGTGTTTATACGTTGTGCTCACTTGATGTGTTTCTGTATGATGATTTCTTAGGGGTTCCTAAATAAGCTTATGATAATTCCAAGTAGAAAGGAGCCATTTCCAGTTCTTCAAGATGTTAGCGGAATCATAAAACCGAAAAGGCAAGTAGAAATATCATGCTAATCTCTGTCCACATCAAACTTTACCAAGGATTCATTCATCATTGAATTAAGCAAAATATTGCAGAATGACTCTACTTCTAGGTCCTCCAAGCTCAGGAAAGACAACGTTACTGTTGGCTCTGGCTGGAAAATTGAGCAAAGATCTGAAAGTAAGGAAACAGATGACTATGTTAAATGTTTCTATGAAAATTCCTTTTCCATATGATGAGCTGATGATATTAGTAAAAGAAAATTTCAGTTTTCGGGAAGTGTTACATATAACGGCCATTCAATGGACGAGTTTGTGGCACAAAGGTCCTCAGCTTATATTAGTCAATACGATCTCCACATAGGAGAAATGACCGTTAGAGAGACTCTGGCGTTCTCTGCAAGATGCCAAGGGATTGGAACAAGCTACGGTGAGTTAACATTTCATTGGTTCGATGGTTATAGCAATTGCAACGAATTTGATGAATTACTGTGGAATTGCAAATCATGCAGATATGTTGACAGAGCTAGCAAGAAGGGAGAAGGCAGCAAATATCAAACCAGATCCCGATATCGATCTCTACATGAAGGTAAGAAATTGTCTGAGGAAATATATATCTATCAATATCTTAATGGTCTGACCATTTAGTTGGCTTGCGTTCTACAGGCTGCAGCATGTGAAGGGCAAGAGACGAATGTAGTTACAGATTATATTCTCAAGGTACCAAGTAAAGATGTAAAATGGTAGTTATAGAAGATACAAATGAAAGATGTTTGTTGCTTTGATTTGCACAGATCTTGGGACTCGAAGTTTGCGCTGACACCATGGTTGGAGATGAAATGATTCGTGGCATCTCTGGTGGACAAAAGAAGCGAGTTACAACAGGTAAAACTGAAAAAAAAAAACACTTTGGGAAATCTTTTGCAATTAATAATACAATCTTTTAAAAAGAAAAAGAAATACACACAGGGGAAATGTTGGTTGGACCGGCACGAGCTCTTTTCATGGATGAGATATCAACAGGCTTGGATAGTTCAACAACATTCCAAATAGTGAACTGTCTGAGGCAAACCATTCACATTCTAAATGGAACTGCCCTAATCTCTCTGCTCCAGCCTGCACCTGAAACTTTTGACCTGTTTGACGATTTAATCCTTCTGTCGGATGGACGCATTGTTTATCAAGGTCCACGAGAAAATGTGCTGGATTTCTTTGAATACATGGGCTTCAAATGCCCTGAGAGAAAAGGAATTGCTGACTTCTTACAAGAAGTAAGTCCACCAACCAATCCATACTAAAACTAGTATATCCCCATTGCACGGAATATGATTACAATAATAATTCCAAACCTCTTTTTTGGTGCTGCTGATAATTCAACAGGTGACATCGCTCAAAGATCAAGAACAATATTGGGGTCGTAATGACCAACCTTATACCTATGTCTCAGTGAAGGAATTTGCTGAATCTTTTCAGACATTTGACATTGGTCGAAGACTAGGAAACGAACTTGCTACACCATTTGACAAATCCAAAGGACACCCTGCTGCTTTAACAACCAAAACTTTTGGCGTCAGCAAGAAGGAACTTATCAAAGCTTGCTTTTCAAGAGAATTTTTACTGATGAAGAGGAACTCTTTTGTGTATATCTTTAAAATGAGCCAAGTGAGTTTTTACCGTAAATTTATAAATTTTTATCTCAGAGTTCATCTGTAATTGCCAAAAGGGCTTGCTTCGTATAGTTGGATAATAATAATGATCCTCAAAGGTTAACTAATGCTCTATTTTTGTCCATTTTCAGCTTATTATTCTCGCTTTCGTAACAGCTACTCTATTTTTGAGAACCAAGCTGCATCATGATACGATGAAAGACGGCGGGATATATATGGGCGCTCTCTTTTTCGCAGTTATCGTTAATATGTTCAACGGTTTCTCAGAGCTTGCTATGTCTGTCATGAAACTTCCTGTGTTCTACAAGCAGAGAGACTTTCTTTTCTATCCTTCATGGGCATATGCTATGCCCACATGGATTCTCAAGATCCCAATCACTCTTTTAGAAACTGCAGTATGGGTGATCATGACTTACTATGTTATAGGCTTTGACCCAAATGTCGAAAGGTGGGAATACAGAACCTGTTACTGCTTTTCTTCTTGTTCTTTATTTTTTTGGGTCTGAATTTGAAGATTCCAGGTTAATAAAATCCTGATGGCAGGTTTTTGAAGCACTACTTGATACTGGCGTGTACTAGTCAGATGGGCTCAGGACTGTTCCGCATGATAGCTGCATTAGGAAGGAACATCATTGTCGCTAATACGCTTGGGTCATTTGCATTACTAGCAGTGCTAATTCTAGGAGGATTCATCATTTCAAGAGGTCAAGTATTTGATATCCTGCATTTTTCTCTTTCTCCACATTTCATTTGTAACATAACAATAAGATAATAATGATGGTTTGTATTCATTTGTCTGGTGAAGTATTTTGTATCCTGTTGCTCAAAAACTACATTTTATTGCATCAGAGAATGTGAAGAAATGGTGGATATGGGGTTACTGGGTCTCCCCAATGATGTATGTGCAAAACGGTGTATCTGTAAACGAGTTTCTTGGACATAAGTGGAGACATGTAAGTTCCATTCTCTTATAGCTAAACAACGAGAAGAAATGTTTGACCAATGCGGGATTAAATGCATGCATTGCAGGTTCCTCCTAATTCCACAGAGCCATTAGGGGTTACTATTTTGAAATCTAGAGGAATCTTTCCTCATGCTTATTGGTATTGGCTTGGAGTAGGAGCTTTAATTGGATATATGTTTCTATCCAATTTTCTCTTCATTTTGGCTCTAAAATATCTTGATCGTAAGTATCCCAGCTTAGCGATTCAGGTTATGTAATATTAAGCCAAGCTACTGATGACTGAAACCGCTGCAGCTTTTGGAAAGCATCAAGCAATGTTATCCAAAGAGGCATTGGCTGAGAAGAATGCTAACGTAACGGGGAGGTCTATTCAACTATATACAAACACTTCAGGTGAGTGAAATGTTAGGATTTATGCTGGCTTTGTGATTCAAGCTTTTAGCTTAGGCGCTATAAAATCAACGCAGGAAGAGGAAGTGAAATTCAGAGAAGGGTATCGTCCAGAAATTCATCTGCAAGGGTGGGTAGCGGTAGTGAGAACACACAGAACAAGAATAGGGGAATGGTTCTTCCATTTCAGCCCCTATCTATCACGTTTGAGGATATAAGATATTCTGTAGACATGCCGCAGGTACACAATTCTTTAATTGAATGATAAGTGTTGAACCTGATTTATTCTTATCAATGTCTAAGTCTCAAGAATCTGACCTACTAATTCCACCTCGTCAACAAATTTATGCGCCTGTTCGAAGGAAATGAAAGCTCAAGGTGTTCCTGAGGATCGTCTACAACTTTTAAAGGGTGTAAGCGGTGCTTTTAGGCCAGGGGTTCTGACGGCTCTCATGGGTGTAAGTGGTGCTGGGAAAACAACATTAATGGATGTTTTGGCTGGGAGAAAAACCGGCGGTTATATTGATGGAAACATCTTAATATCTGGGTACCCAAAGAAGCAAGAAACTTTTGCTCGCGTCTCTGGATACTGTGAACAAACTGATATCCATTCTCCTCATGTCACAGTGTACGAGTCATTGCTTTTCTCTGCGTGGCTAAGACTACCTCCTGAGGTGAATTCTGACAAAAGAAAGGTAAATTTCATTATCTCTTACTCTTATCCCTTCTTTTTGGAATACAAATCAATAAAGATAACAACTGAGATTGAATTAAATTGATGCGTGGCAGATGTTCATTGATGAAGTGATGAAGCTCGTGGAGCTCACCACCTTAAGAGATGCGCTTGTTGGATTGCCAGGTGTGAATGGTCTCTCAATTGAGCAGCGGAAGAGGCTTACAATTGCAGTCGAGCTTGTGGCAAACCCGTCTATAATTTTTATGGACGAGCCAACCTCTGGGCTTGATGCCAGGGCAGCAGCCATAGTCATGAGAACGGTGCGGAACACCGTGGACACTGGACGAACTGTAGTCTGCACAATACATCAGCCAAGCATAGACATATTTGATGCATTTGATGAGGTGACTGTGTGTCTATTATCTATAATGGGCGACCAAATCCTGCTTTGTTCTGGCTTAATATCTCGTTTCTCTTCCATTGCAGTTACTCTTGATGAAGAGGGGAGGACAGGAAATTTATGTCGGTCCTATAGGTCGTTATGGTTGCCATCTTATCAATTATTTTGAGGTGAGGCAAATGGACGCGAGGTATCTAAGGTTCTACTGTCTCTCATCTTTGCTACTTCTCTAATTTATAAATTATGAAGGGAATTGAAGGAGTTCCCAAAATTAAGAAGGGCTACAACCCTGCAACATGGATGTTGGAGATTACTTCATCCGGTCAAGAAGAAGCACTTGGGGTTGACTTCTCCAGTATATTCAAGAACTCAGAGTTATACAGGTGATCACATTAGTGCTAAAGGACAAGAGAAAAAGTTTGGTACATATATATTATTGTTGGATTTTTTAGATGACGAGCTTAATATCAAGATGAAATGTTGCAAATATACCCAAATTTCACTTCTGTACGGTGGACTATTACAGGAGAACTAAGGAATTGATCAAGGAACTAAGCGTACCCCCACCAGGTTCAAAAGATCTATACTTTCCAACACAATATTCTCAGTCCTTCTCAACTCAATGTAGGGCCTGCCTGTGGAAACAGTACTGGTCTTATTGGCGAAACCCACCATATACTGCAGTGAGACAAATATTCTCAACATTCATAGGATTGATGTTTGGTACAATATTTTGGGATCTAGGCAACAAAAGGTAATGAGAAATGAAGCATTTAGTTAACAGGATTAATATATGACTTTTAATGTCGATAAATTTCAGGAGCAACTCTCAAGACATCTTCAATGCAATGGGTTCTATGTATGCTGCTGTTCTTTTCCTAGGATTTCAGAACTGTACAGCAGTGCAGCCTGTTGTAGCCATTGAGAGGACTGTCTTTTACAGAGAAAGAGCTGCGGGAATGTATTCTGCACTTCCATACGCCTTTGGACAGGTGAGTGTCAAATGTTAACAATGTAACGAGCCTTACTTCTCGAGCTCAACGTCCTTTGCTTTTTGATATATCATCTTACTTTTGCCTTGCAGGTGATGATTGAACTGCCTTACTTACTAATACAGACCCTTGTATATGGGATCATAGTTTATGCCATGATCGCCTTCGAATGGACAGCTGTTAAATTCTTTTGGTACATGTTCTTCACATTCTTCAGCCTCTTCTTCTTCACAATGTATGGGATGACGTCCGTGGCTGTGACACCCAACCACAACGTTGCTGCTATAGTCGCAACTGCATTTTTCATGATCTGGAACCTTTTCTCAGGATTTATCGTTCCACGTCCTGTAAAATTCTCATTACCTCATAATCTGTTTCTGTAAATCTTCAAGTTGAAATGATCGGTGGTAACCCTTTTTGTCCACATTGTCACAGAGCATTCCTGTGTGGTGGAGATGGTACTACTGGGCCTGTCCTATAGCTTGGACATTGTACGGATTAGTCGCTTCACAATTTGGAGACGTAACAAAAACACTGGAAACTGGCGAAACAGTTGAAGAATACTTGAGGAACTATTTCGGTTTTCGACATGATTTTCTTGGAGTTGTTGCAGGTGTACATGTTGGGATGTGTTTGTTGTTCGGCTTCATCTTCGCCTTCTCAATCACGGCTTTCAACTTCCAGAAAAGATAAAAAGGACTTTTAGCAATTATAGGTACCAACCTAGAAATTTGTAATAAGGTATCTGGTGTGTGTAGAGATGGTGGAAAAGAACATCAAGACTATCCTATATGAAGAAGTCAAGTCCTTTCCAATAAAATTTCTCTCTCTATATAAACCAAATATCATACGACAATGTTGTGGGAGTGGCTCGTGGCTTAAAAACTCGATCGTGTTATATATTAAAGTATGGATAACAGAATAGAATTTATATTTATATCATTAATCATTTAAATAAAATTTACTTGCCAATTTTTATTAATTTTTTTTATCAATTAGAAGATCCCTTTTACAAAATTTTTCAATATCAGATTCCTTCTTATTATTTTTTATTATTTGATAAGATATTTAATGTTATCTTATATTGATTTTCTTTATATTTCTTTTTTTACATTCTTATCTTTATGTTATCATATATTTTTAAAACAAAAGAAACAAACCCTTTTATATTAATTAAAACATTGCTGTAATTGCTCAACTATTTGGACCATTAAAGTAATTATTAATATTTAATTTTATTATGGGTGTATTTTTTTTCTTTTATCTCTCATTTACATATTATGTGATTTAAAAATGCGATTTCCATATTTATTAATTAATCCTGAAGTGGATTTAGAATGTTACACGCTAAATCATTTATTTCACCAATCATCATCTTATGCTGATTGTATAAATGCTTATTCATAAAGCCTTTTACATAAAAGGTGTGCCCTTCTGAATACATCTTATGTAAACTTGATTTATAATAATCTTCCTCATTTATTAATTCTTTTCAATTAAATTAAGGTTAAAATAATTTAACCCCCTGTATTTTATCTCTTGGTACCTTATGCCCCCTTTTATTTTAAAAATAGACATCTTACCCTCTTTGACCACTAGTCAAAGAATTTTAAAATTCAAAAAGACTTTTTTTACCCATGTGTTATGATAACATCACTATAAGTGTACATGTTGCATTTTTTGGACAAAAATATTTTATTGACTAAAATACATTAAACCCCTATATTTTTTTGCTTTATTTCATTATACCCTCTATTTCAAAAATAAAAATTATTTTAAGCATAGATTACATTTTGACCATTAATAAATAAAAATACTATTGTCTTCACAATTGTACCTCATGATCATTAACTTATGGAAAAAAAAATTTAAAAATGACAAAATAATTGAAAATAAAATTTTATTTTCATTA
>JANIHZ010000001.1:13114658-13130626 GCA_027478365.1 Erythroxylum rufum
TTAATTTCTTAATCTTTGTCTAATTGACTTGATCTTCACATGAATATTGTTGAATCTTATGAATTTTCTTCATTTATTCCTTTTGGATTCAAAGATCACTTGATGCTTCAATTTGCTACATAGTATGTCTTTTGGCTCAATTGATTCATGTGCTTAAATAATTTAAATTTTCTTTTTAATCTTAAAAAGTAAAATATTAGAACCAAATATGTTTTGTTATCATCATTAGTTTTATACGACAAGAAGATATACTCAAGGTAAAAGGTAAAATCTACCATTTAGCAATTATGTCGACAATGCTCTATGGGGCTGAGTGTTGGCCCCATCAAACAGATGTATAGTTATAAGTTATTGGTGGTAAAGATGAAGATGCATCGTTGGATGTGTAATCTTCTAAGAAGAGATAAGATCAGAAATATAGTGGTAAGAGATAAATTGAGGATGGCTAATGTTGATGGTAAATTAAGGGAAACAAAGCTTAAGTAGTTTGGATATGTTAAAAGGAGATATTCCAACTCTCTACTGAGAAAATGTGAGAAGAATGTATTTAAGAACTATAAAAGAAAAAAAGAAAGACCTAAAAAGAATTAAAGGGAGGTGATTAGGAAGCATATAGATCTGTTAAAGCTTACCGAGGACTTGGCCCTTAATGGGAAACTTTGGTGATTTAGGAGATAGGTAAAAGATCTTGCATAAAGAGGTCCTTCTCTTTTTCTATAAGTCTTTGAACCTTTCTTTCGATTATTATGTCTTGTATTTAACCTAAACTCCTTTATCTATAGTACTTTCACTTTACTATTTTTTATTTTTATATAGTATTTTATCTTTATTTTGTTATTTGTTATTTATTATTTTATTATTTATTTGTTTTTATTACTATTACTGTTTCTATTATTTATTTATTATTTATTATTTATTTTATTTTTATTCTTTTTATTATTTATTTTGATTTTTAATTTTCTTATTCATATTTTATCTTATCGTTTTTTTAAAGCAAATATTTTTTTAAATATTTTTGGCTTATATTTTCTTCAAATAATTCTCAAAATCTTTTTTCTTCTATAGGCCTATTAGAAACAGTCTCTCTATTAGTTAGAGGTATGGTTACGTACTACTAAACTTCTTCAGACTCTATGTCTCAACTAGATTTATATTGAAATCTTGTTGTTGTTATTGTTGTTTTTGTCCAATATAATAGAAAATGGATGAATGTTAATCAACGTAATCTTTGAACATGAATTGAAAGTAACCTCATATAAAATCTTTTAACAATAACATAATAATATGTTATCCATTCCTTAAGTAATGTCATAAATGGTGTAAAACCAACAACAAATTAGATAGGTGATGACATGATAAACTCACACTTGAAAAAAATTATAGCATTCAAAGATAAGGAGTTTAATAATGATGATAGGACGTTCAGGAATGTTGCACGCTAAGGATGTGTGTCCAAATTGGAAAATGGCCACATAAAGTAAGACAGTGCTCCCATATTAGAAGTGACTAAAATTAAAGGGCTCTTATAACCAATAATAAAATGAGCAGAAAAGGATGATAAGCATTGGGAATCACATAATATGCCTTTTCTAGTGCAAAAAAAGTCATAGTTAACAAATTTCACAACAATAAAATGTTAGAAAATAAACTTTTAAGTGAAAACAATTTTTTTTCATAATTTCCCTTTAACTGAGATATCTTTAATTCCATCTTATAATTAATCCATAAACATTATAAATCATAAATCATAATTGTAACTCATTATGAAACTTGAATTTTCTTTTAGCAATTCTAATTTTCCTTTTAGTGACATGATTGCTAAATTGATTTTAGAAATAGGTTATTAAAATTTTACTTCAGTTGCACAAGTGTCTAACCTCTAATAATATTCATAATAAAAAGTAGAGAGAAATTTATAAAAAGTATAGAGAGAGGTATAAAAAGTATAGAGAGAGGTATGTCGCGAAAGCTAGGTTTTATGAAGCATATGTCTATTTATAAAAGTCTTGCATATTTTAATAATATAATTGGATTATAATTTTAATTAATTAAACTTTAATTAAAATTACAATTAAATTACCAATTAGGTTTAAATAAGTTTCAATATCAAATATTGATCCTTATTTATCATCTATTTTATATTGATGCAAGTGCCTTAGTCAACGAACAAGGCTTTGACTGCACAAGCAATTGCTTTTCAATTTCTCCCCCTTCCAATTGCTTCACTCTAACATAGTGATTGTCTTGCTAGCGGCAATCATCATTAGCCCATAACTTCACCAGCAACAATCATTACTACTAGTGATGGTCTTCAGACTTCCTTGAATAATTAAAAAATTAATTAATCATTAAATCCTAATCCTTAGTTTGAGAATAATTTAAAACTTAGGTTTCTTCATAAATAATTAGCTCCAAGAATCATCCTTGAATCAAGTTTTTTTAATCCAGTAGAAAGTTACAAGATATGTATGTTTCTTTTCAAACCATAAACATTTCTCAAACTAATAACAATCAAGTAACATAATCAAGTTAAATAATTGAAGCAGGCTTTGATATCACTTCTAAAAATAAATCGGATAAAATTTATGATGTCATCTAAATAATTTTTATAATTTCTTATAATATCAATTTAATAGAATAACTTGAAATAAAAGAAAAAAATGATTTGAGAATCCTTCAAAATAATTTTCTTCTCCAGTAATATTGTAAACTATAATTTGTTTAAATATCTAAACTTTAATGATATTTACAAAGCAAAGACAAAGATATCAACTCTTTCAAGAGGGGATAACAAAAGTGCTAGATCCCTTAAGTCTTTTCCTTTTAAAGAGAAAGACTAGGTTAAAGATATATCAGCATCACTCAGATATTAGTAATGTTAAAGTGATTTGACATAACGTATATATGTATGATTATAATTTATAATTCAATTCTTTTGTCATCTAATATTCCAATTGAACATATAATATAAAATTAGTGTCTAATCTACTCAAATTCAATGAAGTTCATTCTTTTTCATTAGTAACAAATTTATAGTTGATATTTAAGAATATCATTTTCAATTCTTAAATCACTCTAGTTATAGAAATTTTTAAAATTATTGCTAATCAAGAACAATAGAATATTACTTAAAAAAGAACAATAGAATATTTTGTCAAAAAATAAAGTGGGATCCAATCGTGCATAAAGTGGAATAATAACAAAACTTTCTGATTGATTTTCCAAAAGCCAAAATCACCTAAAATTTTATAACAAGATTAACATATAAAATATAATAAAGCATGAATAATAATTTGTATATTACTCTGAAGCTTGATCATTTTCTTGTAATTTCCATTAGAATATTTTTAAAATTGATTTATCTCAATCATTATAGTTGTACATGTGTTCAGTCTTTTAATAATATTCACATAATACGTCGAGAGAACTCTACAATTGCTATAGAGAGGATTAGGCATGAAGTGATAGCTCTCTTATAATCTAAGCCACTTTATAATAGCTTATGGAAATTTTAGTAATTTAATTAAAAAAATTCTAAAATCAATTAAATTTTTAATTAAAGTTAGAATTAATTCTATTTAAATACCAAAAATTTCAAATAAGATCAAATATCTCATATTGATTCTTACTTATTAAACATCATATACTTATTCATAAAGTTTCTCAAACTTTACATTCAAGTCTAATTTGATTAATATTCCTTTTCTCTTTTCAACACATTCTTTGTGTGTAACTCGTTAGAGTTCCAAATATATTGTCAATAAATAAAAATTATAAACATATATTATATTTAGGATTAGATAAATTAAAATCCTTTAATTTATACTTAATTATCTAATTAAATAAATTATGTCTATAAATAGAGATTGGCGTTAGCAAAGAATCATGACGACCCAAATATATAGGAATGTTAAAGTCGTTTTGGCTAACCTTTCCATGTATGAATATTCTGTATAAATCAAACCTTTCATCATATAATATTTTTATTGGACATAGAGGATGATATTAATGTCTACTTTATTTGAGTCAATCATATTAGCTTTCCACCATTAGTAATTAATTCAATTAATAACATCTGTAAACTATTTTACAAGGCATCATCCCACCTTAGCCAAGGATTTTCTAGATTAATACTAATTGAGAATAATGAACATTCTCAATAATCAATTTAAGATAATGAATCATATATTGATCACTCAACTACCTATATTGATCACTTAAATATCTTTATATAGTTCTAATAAATATCGAGTAAGTTAATCTTGATTACAACAGACCATAAACAGTATTAAAATATTACAATTCCTATACAAGATGCTTTGGAGATCTCAAATCAAAGGATCACTTATACAATTATCACAATTAGAATTTTCACAGATGTACAAGTAATGTTCTGAATGAATTTTTCATATAGGGTCAATTCAGTAAACTTGTTCTCTAACAAGCAACCATATGTTCGTTTAAGTATCTTTATACTTTAGTTTATGAGATCAATTACTTCTATCATAAGGAAGAAACATAAACTGTGCTAGTCTTTTTATACTCTATTAATGCCCATTCTCATAGAACAATAGCTAGAAACAATTTATGGATAATACTTAAATGTAATATGAATTTCATAATTGTGATCTCATCATAATTATATTCTTAATGTATATTTACCTCATAGATTTTATCATATACATTAGGATATGTATAAGATAAAGATGCCTTTAAATAATTATGTCACTAAACTACAACTAACCGATTGACTATGAGACATAACCAATATATTCTCCATAATTACTTTAGGGTAATAAATTTTTTATTAACTTATTCAATTATTTTCATATAGTTTATACTATATACAAGTACTATTGATTGAGTTACTCTCAATATAATAGGTCATAAATAAAATCAAAACATAATAATTCTCATATGAAATATGTAAGGGTCAATTATACAATCATTGTAATGAGGACATCCACAAACATGCAAATAATGTTTTATTTAAGATCTTTATAATTGAGTCAGTTCAATGAATTTATTTTCTAATAAGAACTCACAAGTTTATTTAATACTTTAATTTATGAGATTAATTAATTTCTTTATAAAAAGAAAATATAGTATGTGTAGTATCTATGAATGATTTAAGAATAACACCTAAATATAATTTGAAATCCAATTATATATTATTTATTTTAAAAATTGTATCCTTAGTATTAAGTAATAAATATAATTAAAAATATAAAGATGAAGATAAAGATAAAGAATTTCTTTATTAAATTGATTGCATAGCCATAAACTAATATCCACTCCAATGAAATGAATAACAAACAAGAAAAATAAAGAAGTGTTTTTGAAACGAGGAGCTGTAATCACGAAAAACGGGTGCGAACAAGTTTAATAGTGCGTACTTGAATAAATAGGTCGGATAGACCCCCACTTTCATTATATTAGGCAATGTTAATTGGTTGAACATTTTGTGTATTTGATTGAAAATTTTTATAGTAACGAAAGACTCAATTGAAAAAAATTAAGTTGAAGTATTTAATAGTGAAATTAAATATCTGAAGGGAACCTAGAAGTTAAAAATTTAATATCTAAAAACAGATTTGAGTCAAAGATGGAATACCTAAAAGCAGCTTGAAGCTCAACTATGTACTTCCCATTAGAATCATCCAATTTACAAAATTTAGCAAACAGTGGAGTGTGCCATATGAATTGCAGATACCATTAAATGGATGAGTTGTCTAACGTGTTATGATTGGGACTAAAAGAATATGTGCGCATATCAGTACTATAGTAATCACTAAGAGGGACGAGACTTGTCCTAATGAGGAACAGTTTTAGTAACCAACAGAAGCGACTTGTCTTAATCACGGACAGAAAACGTGGTTTAGTAATTTGTACTCATCTAGATGCTAAAACCCGAGAGCGGACGGCTTCTCTTTTCTTTTCTTATTGTCTTGTTTAGCTTGTTTTTTTGGGATAAAGGTACAAAGTGCATTCCTTATTAGACAGGCGTACTAATCGCTAACAAAAGCAGACTGCGGTTGCCGGGGGTTAGAGTAGCAAAAAGAAAAGGAACCTAACAGAACCACTTCAAGGTGATGTGCTCATAAATCTAAGTTAATCCTTAAGAAACGAGATTTCAATGTGGAAACCATAGGCGATCTTCCTAACCGTTTGGACCGCAAACGCAATGTTGAAGAAAAAGTTGATAGAGTAACCTTTTTTCTAGGGGGACACTTATACTACCACACGCACATTATATGTATGTATTATCTTATTTAACATGCATATATGTATCCAGATTGGGTTATGGAGAAAAAATAATAATAAAGGAGCCCATATATTCTTGCTTGAAACAGTTTCCAAATGAATTGTTAAGTATACGTGGTTAATACTGCATCAGCAACCAAATAACTTATATTGGGTGGGTAAACTGTAATTTACTCAATAATATATAGCTTAGACAACCTAACTACATCAATCAATGAGGCATCTTGGTACTGTCAATATATTTTTAAGTTGTTAGCAATCATATTAAAAACAATTTGAAACAGTGTTTACAATAATTAATAGATGAATAATGATTAAAATTGCTGATATTCGTAATCCTATATATTATATATAGTAAAAATTCAAGAAGATAAAATAAGTAATAGTTTATTCTTCTTAACATCTATCTTTTAAACCATGATTTAGAAAGTTAATATGCAGTTTTAAGGGAGTTCATTTTTGAAAATTACATCAAACACCCTAAAAGAAATTGATTATTTAAAATATGCTTCCATGCATTGAAAAATAATTGTTGAAATAATCCCAAACAGACAGGGAATTTGATAAACCAAATAACTGAATATATAAAGTTATCGTATGATACAATGGAAGCCAAGATTGAAACTTTTAAAACAACACATTAAAAAGATTGTTTTGTAATACTTAAAATATTTCATATTTAAGTTAAGCTTATATTGACAAGGATTGATTTAATAAAGTAAATAAATAGATTAATTGTTCTGATTTTGAGTTTTATTGAATGGTTAAATTAATTTTTCTTTTTTTATATTACTTACTATTATGCGGTGTGTACATATTTTATGAATATGTAAATATTAGTAGATAATATCTTTGGGAAATATCATTTTGAAACTTTATTTGGCATGGTGAAAATTTGTAGCTATGTATATATTATAGTTTAACATGAACAATGCATAAGGACAAAAATTCCTCACAAAAGTATTATGATATTAGAGCCACCATACTTGTGAAGCCCTAATAATAGTAATGGCAAAGAGGTAGATAATCAAAGAATATAGTAAGGGACAATGAAGATGAAACTAAGTAAGATGCTTGATTCAATGTCTCCTTATTATCTACACCCTGGCAGTAATCCAAGTTTGAACATATGTGGGTTAGTACTCCAGGGTGAAGCCAACTATGATGAATAAGCAAAAGCGATGTAGCATGTGTTTAAAGCAAAGAGGAAGTTGGGATTTGCTGATGGAATGATTAGTCAACTCGCAGACTGGTAGAATGTAAACTTTATGCTTGTATGGTGGATCATAATTGCTATCAATCCCACGATTAGATCCACTCCTACTTATATAGATAGCATGAAGGATTTGCATGATGATCTGAAAGAGCGGTTCTCGGTTGGGAACATTATGTGAGCTCATCAACTTAACGATATGACCTCAAAATGCAAACAAGGAACAATAGTGTGGAAGAGCATTTTGGAAAACTCAGTGGCAAACAATTGGATGGCTACACCAAGGTACCAATGTGTAGTTGTGGCATTTGTAAGTGTGAGTTAGGAAAAGAATATATCGAGGAACGTGAAATGGAGAAGATCCACAAATTCCTTATGGGATTTGGCACTACTTTTTGTGGAACCATTTGAACTAACATAGTGAGCATCGAGCCAATGTCATCTCTCAACCGTGTCTATGACTTAGTGATCCAGGAAGAGCGACATAAACAAGTGGCTAGGAGATGTGAAGAACGATCTGAAGCTGTTTCTTTTATTGTTTAAGCAGTGGCTAGGCCATGAAATAATCAAGGCAAAGGGGAGAAAGTTGCGTGTTCGAATGTCTAGATCACAAAGTGAAGGACTACCATAAGCTAATAGGTTACCCAAATTGGTGGTTCTTTGGATGTGGTTAAAGCTGTAGGTTTGGAGAACACAATGGAAACATTGGAGGTTAAGGAAGAGGTAACAAAGATCATGTTGTAACTGCAGTGGCCAACGATGTACAAGACATTGTCTTAGTGGATATGGCAAGTGACAATTTTTTAATACACTTAGATCGAGCGGGTCTATTGAATTACTGAGGATCAATAGACTAAACTTGCATTGATAATCTATATGCTTAAAAAACCATCTTCTTCAAACATGGAGAAGTTGATTGGTAAGAATTTTTCGATGATTTGGTTGCTAGATATAGATGTGTCTTAACATATGATAGAAAATAAAAGAATTTTGACTGATGTCCAAGATGTGATATCTTCCTCAATCGAACTACCCAACAGAGAGTTCGCAACCACACTACAAGAAGAGACTATTAATTTTAAAGAAGGATTAATTTTGCATCATGTCTTATTAATGCACAAATTTAGTTATAACTTAATTTTAATTGCCACTTGATTGAAGATTTAAATTGCATTATCATATTCACTAACAAGTTGTGTGTGGTACAACAGCACACTTTGAGAATCCTGATCAATGTAGGTGAATAGTGGGATGGAGTCTACTACTTTCGGCGGTGTTCTCTTCTTAGTCACACAAAGTGGATGTGGTGGACTCATATACTTTACAAAATCAACATATAGGTCATTCCTCTTCTTTAATAGTTAAATTGCTTTTTGATGTTAGTAGTACTATTTGTGGTTCTGGCAGAAATAAATGTTATGATGTTTATTTTTGAGCGAAGTAAACTTGTGATGTTTTTGTTTCTAGTAGTAGTAGAGCAACTAGTGTTTTTAATTTAATACACTGTAATGTTTAGGAAGCTTATAGAATAGCATCCTCTATGGAGCATATTATTTTTTTTACAATAGTTAATCAATATTAGAGTTCTATTTAGATTTAATAAGATAAGAAATCTAAGGTTCCTGAAATTATATGAAAATTTTGTGTTATAGTTACAACTTAATTTAATAGAACTATAAAGGTAGTTAGAATTGATAATAGAATTGAGTTTAGGTCATTAAGAACATATTTTGAGAAAAATGGTTTTTCAGGCATCGTGTGTTGATACTCCTTAACAAAATGGGAAGGTAGAATAAAAACATCGCCATATTCTCAATGTAGGATGTGCATTATGATTTTAGATACACTTACCTATTATTTTTTAGGGAGATTGCATATTGACTACAGGATATTTCATTAACCGCACTCTTACTAAATTAAATGGTGAAAAATCACCCTATGAAATGTTGTTTGGGCATGCCCCATCTTATGTTCATATTTGCACCTTTGGTTGTTTGTGTTATGCTCCCAACCGTGAAAGTGACCGTGATAAGTTTAGGTCACGAATTCGGAGATGTGCATTTGTTAGCTATCCCTTTACATTAAAAGAATGAAGGTTATATGATTTTTAGATGGGAACATATTTTGTTTTATAAGATGTTAAGTTTGTTGATGACCAGTTTTCGTATGCTAGGCTTCTTGATCCCATTATCAGCTAAAATGGTTACTATGAGAACATTTTTGTTTATTACTGAAGCAAATAATTGAGAGTTGAATTAGATGGACATTCATAATGACTTTTTATACAAGGATCTTGATGAGGGAATTTATATGAAATAACCTCTCGAATTTACAACTTCTTTTTCGGGGAATGTGTGTCATTTGCTTAAGTCCCTCTTTGGGCTTCATCAGGCTCTTGACAATTAGTTCTCTGAACTTATAGATGCTTTCAAAACCTATGTTTTTTCTACACTCTTTTTATGTATTAGAAAGATGACATCACTCTATATGTACTAGTGTACATTAATGAACTAATTGTTGTAGGAAAAAATAGGGAGGAATTAACCCAATCCAAGTCCTATTTGAGTTCTTTTTTTCAAATGAAAGATCTTATAGTGTTAAAGTATTTTCTTAGTATTAAAGTGGCTAGAAGTCCCTAAGGAATTTTACTACATCAAAGACAGTATGGACTTGATATTATTATTGAGATAGGCTTATTGCTAAACTTGTTGGGTTTCATATTGAGCATAATCATAAATTGGTACTTGCTAATAGGGTCTTGCTTAAAAATCCAAATCGATATTGACATTTCGTGGGTCATTTAGTTTATTTTACTATTACTCATCTTGACTGAGCCACTGTGTGCATATATTGGCACAGTTCATGTAGGAGTCACGTGAGGAGCATTGGGACGCTAAGCTAAATGTCATTCACCATTTGAAAGGCAACCCATAATATGATTTTTTTTTTAAGGCAGATAGTGATTTCGAATTAAATGCCTATTGTTATTCAAATTGGGTAAGTTGTCTATTAAGCAATGTTATGAATACCGAACCGGGCTCGGTACCGGATTGAGTTATGGGACGGAACTGTACCGGTACCGTTTTGATTTTTTTTTTAAATTTATGAAATGGTCCCTAAAATTTTTAAAAATTGGAAAATAGTCCATATTGGTATATTATACAGTTGTACTGTATACTTTACTAGTTTACTGTTTACATCAACCATGATTTCAAAAATCTTAATAATAAATAATAATGACAATTAATATGAAATAATATTAATTTTTAAATATTTTACATATAAATAATAACCACAATTAATATAAACAAAGATAATCATCATCATACAATTATAAAACTAATAATAATACAAAGCATTTAAAATATTACAACCATACAATTTCATCATTATAATATATAATATTACATATTTACATCAAAAGATTCAAAACATCCGATATTTTAAATAAATAAAAGGACTTTGGTTAAGTAGAAATGCAGAATAAGAAAATTGTCTTAACTTATGCATAAATTATTTTATATTTTTATTATACGTGAATCATATATTATCCATTTAATAATAGTAAAGGTTCACACTACTTATCTAAATGATTATCTTTTTTATTTTTATTATTTTCTTCCTTAACTCAAGAGCTAAGATCATTTTCAAATTGCTCTCCATGTGTCATCATATCTTGGAGACTAAGTCATTCCATCTTTCGTTGACACGTGTAAAAAGAAGCTATCCTTCAGTCAATTCCAACGCTCGTTCGAATAAAAATATAAAATTCACCCTACCCTACCCTACCCCCTTGTCATCCTAATCGTTTACTCTTTCCAATCTTCCCATACAACAGAACCCTTCAATGGCCAAGATCACATTTTAAATTTAAACGGTCAGGATCGATACAAAGCAACAGAAAAGGGGCCCCGGGAGAGCTAGAAGAGAGATAGATAGATGGACTTATTGTGCTGTCTGTAAGTGCAAAGAGTAGTGTAGAAAGAATAGTGTGATTTTGTTGCGTTTCCATAAGCGGCGTTTCTTGGGGTTTTGTTGGAGCCATGGCGGACGGGGAAAATAACCACCACGAGGAGGCCAAAGCAGAGTCGATGATGGATAAGATAAAATACAAGATCATGGATCACTTGGGTCGGTGGCCGGCGGTGATGGTTGCGACAGAGGGAGGACAGTGTATCTAGGCGGCGTGGATGACGCGACGGAGGCGACTGGCGAAACCACCAAAGGACAACAGACGGACGGAGGAGAAGAGGAAGACCGAAGACGCGAGGAGACCATCGGAGTCCAGATCCACACCAGGGAGGGGCGGCGAAGGGCGATAGAAGGAGGCAGGTAGGCGGCAGACGGACGGAGGCAGGCGACGGGCGAGTGGCGACAGAGAAGAGAGAAGAGAGTGTTTTTAGGTTTACTTTTTGGTTATTTGCAAATTAGTCCCTAAGTTTTCTAAAGTTTGCGGAACCGTCCGGATTTTTCCGGTATCTTCGGTACCGGCCGGTACCGACCGAAAACAGCCGGTACTGGCCGGATTTTTTGTCCGGTACAGTTGTTAACGTTCCGGTACCGGATCCCGGCCGGAACGGAACATTCCGGCCGGTACGGAACGATATTCAGATACACAAGCAAAAATTTATATTTTCAACTCTAAAAAACCAAAGCAATTACATGAAAAATAGTAAATCAAGAAGTAAATATTAAATAAAAAACCTATAGAAGTGGAAAGATGTTAGATAATTGATGTGCTTAGGATCTATAATAGTTCACACTACTTCATTTACATGTAAAAATATTATTATGTAAATTATACCTGATTATATAACAATTGCATTAAATGAATATTTAACATTGATAATTAACAGTTAAGTATACTTTCATTATTGAATATTTGTTCAAATGAATTTTTAGTTGAAAGATTGGTCTCTGTACATATATCAATATAGAAAAGACAATATAAGCTATATATAATTATAAAAATTCTTAAGGTAAACAAAAGTAACATATCATAAAAATAAAGTTTATCTTGAATATTTTCATCACCTAATCATCTGACTGCCAATATTCAAAAGTAGATTATGAAGCAACATTAGATATTGGGATCGCTAAGAAGTCTTATGCAATTGCTTGCATGATTAGAAAAGCATGTGTCTTCCACCATAATAGTACATCGAATTGTACATTTTTAACTAGGATCACAACATTGCCTCCAAATAGTTGTCCAACTCTATCTTATTATAAGAAGTCCTAAACTTTTTTTTCCTTGATAAATTATGCAAATTCAGGACTCACACTAATCATATCAATAACATATAAAGATGAAACTAGAGCTGAAGCTAAAGCTAATACTAAAATACTACAATCCTAATCGTTCTCTAATCATAGTTGATAATCACTAAACAAATTATACTAGAATTATTTAATGATATCATCATGTTCTTGGGCCTGATCACCATAGAACTTTTGATAATAAAAATATAACCCCCTCCATCTTATATCTTGGGTTTTAATATAGAAATGATTGTAATACTTTTTCCAATCATAGACATTAAAAATTGAATTTCTCCATCCTCCGCTCTGCCATGACCCAAATTATGTTTTTATAATCAAATATCCAACCAAATAAAGTTTGTTTAATCTTATACATATGGCTAAAACAAATATGTGAAGTTAGATTTTTTAATCCCAAGAACAACTTAGTGCCATTATAATTTTTTTTCAAATCCATACAAAGTGTTTTAGCTAACTCTTATTTCTCTTCTATTGGCGGGCAAGCATATTGAGAATCTGTTTATCTCAACCTGCTAAACACCTCAACATACTTGGTTTCCAACACCAACATCTTGAATGTTAAATTCCATTTGGTCAGACAATCTTAGACTAACCTTTTCATGCACGAAATGCATAACTATCATGTAGGTTCTTTAATTTTTTTTCCACTTTTTTAGGTATTGCACTCTAACACACTATGATACTCTGGATCGACTCTACGTCTTCCTTTATTACCACTAACCCACCCTTCACAATCAAATTCATGATATGTTCGAAACAACGCATATGGAACAACCTTCCACCAATTAACAAGCTCCCAACCTGTAACTTATTCTTAATTTTTTCTATCATTGCATCATTTATGCTACAATTGTCCAAAGTTATTGTTAAGAGCTTGGTGTAGATGTTCTAATTTTTTAAGCACTCTATTATCACGATTGTCAAGCTTTCACTTGCATTCAATGCCGACACATAAATGAACACGTCATTTAAGATCATAGACAAATATCAATTATAATATAGTTAATAAATAAATGATAATAAGATTAAAAATATAATCTACCTCAACAATCCACCACATAAAGTCTAGTCATTATCAATTAATTGTGTTATCATCACTATATAACTCTTTCTTTGTTTGTTATTCGTCCATATATCTAATGTGATGGCTACCCATTCATGAATACTCGATAACATCTTCAATATTTCTTTCTTTTAATTGTCATAAATCTTGAAAATGTGTTTCTTCACGGTATTCCAAGGTGGGGCTTTGAAAGTAGGCTAGAGTGAGGTGAGCAATATCCTGAAGTTTTTGATATCGATAACGGAGAGTTGGAATTCATCACCAATGATCATCTTAGCTATCAAAAAATTTAATCTATTGTTGATATAAACCTGTGGTAGTCATTTCATACTTCCCTCTCAATATGTTAGGGATAAAAATGTTTGACCTTCTATTACCATCTTTCTGT
Source organism: Erythroxylum rufum (assembly GCA_027478365.1). Classification (NCBI taxonomy): domain Eukaryota; kingdom Viridiplantae; phylum Streptophyta; class Magnoliopsida; order Malpighiales; family Erythroxylaceae; genus Erythroxylum; species Erythroxylum rufum. The sequence goes on from JANIHZ010000001.1 coordinate 13,128,870, forward strand.
TATAAGACTCCATGTCTCTTCAAATGAGAGGTTCCACCTTTAGAACATCTGACCAACATTTTGTGACAATACTTATATTCGGCTTTTTCAACTCCATCCCTTGATTTAGTTGGTGAAGCGATTCCAACATCACTTCTCAATGAACTTGTTCCTTTATCCTGAATAGTTTCTTCACCTGTGATTGGATTAGAACTCTCCATTGGTATATTATCCATTACTGGATTTGAACTTTGTATTGAATGAAAATACTCATTCATTTGAAACAATCAACATATATGAACATATAAGTTATCAATGGACATTTACAAGTATACATATACTTTAATTAACATTTAACACGTATAATTGCTAAATTTAATGACCATATAAGTTAGTCATTGACATTTATATGTATATATACACTTCGATGAACATTTACATATATATATATACCAAATTTAATGAGCATTTACATGTATACAAACCAAGCACACATAATAAATGGAAATGAAACAACTATTTTGAGGAAAAAAAACCAAAATTCTATGCAAAATGTTTATGCATGCATAACCATAAATAAATATCATGAAAACCTATCCATAACAAATTATTGAATCTACAAGACAACATCAAATGCTTTAGGAAAATTTGTATCTACTATTTTTTAACAGACATTGATTTATAATCATCTTAATTAAATGTAATAAATGTGATAGCTAACTAAATGAATTGGATATTAAAAAGCCTATATTTTAAGAAATTTGATCGAGTTGAATTTTTTGTTTATAAAACTATTGGTTTACTATAATGGGGTCCTTTAAACTTTTTAGAGAAAGGAACGACAAAGAAAAGAAAATGAAAGAAAGCAAAAAAAGCAAATGATGGAACAAAAACAACTACATAGGAATTGTTATTTAGCCAATCATTTGGTTGTTGTTTAGAGAGATAGTTGTTTAAAGACATTATTTTTCTTATACATGTTTAGATGTATATGATCAAGCCTATGGATTAATATACATTGCAAATAAAATTATGATAAGATTATAATTATGAAATTCATATCGTATTTATATATATTATCCCTAAATTGTTCTTTGTCATTATCCTAATGAGACTGGATATTAACAAAGTGTAAAAAGACTAGCACACATTATATTTCTTCTTATGAAGGAAGTGCTTGATCTTATAGACTAAAGTATAAATATACTTAAACAAACATATGAATGCTTGTTAGAAAACAAGTTTACTAAATTAACCCCATATAAAAAATTCATTTGGAACATTACTTGTATGTCCTTAGAAATTCGTATTATGATGAAAGCAATCCTCTGACTTAAGATCTCCAAAGTCTCTAGGATAAGAATTGTTATATTTTGATACTATATTGGACCCCAAATTTTTTATTTTATTTTATTATTTATTATTGGTTTATTTGTTTTATTATTTTAGAGTGGAGTCATTAAATTAGCAAGTATGAATAGAAATTATAAATTAGAAATTAGAAATTAGAAATTAGAATGAAGTGTTAGAATTAATGTGGTGTTAAGTGGGTTGAAGGAGTTAGAGACATAAAAGACAAAAGAAGGGGCAAAATGGGGAAGACAAGGTAAATGAAGTGTAAAATGGGGAAAAGACCATTAAAATGGTCTTGAATTAGAAGAAGAGAGAAGTGTCGTTAGAACCTAAGAGAAAGAAGAAAAAAGTGAAAAGGAGAAGAGAAGAAGGAAGATCGTAGGAAACTTGGAAGGAAGAAGAAAGAAGAAGAAAAAGAAGAGGAA
>JANIHZ010000001.1:13354390-13364630 GCA_027478365.1 Erythroxylum rufum
TATTTTCATTCTGAATTAATTTTATAGATTTATTGCAATTTAGTAAATGATTTAATACGTATTTATATTTTGTATAATTTCTAAAAAAAATTTGAAAGACACAAGTTTTTGAGTTTGCTTAAATTTGATATTTTAAGGATTTATATTCTAATAACAATGAGTCATATATAAGCTTAATTTTTTAAAAAAATGTGAATTAGACTTTAGTTAGATCTAACCTATATAAACTTATGTATAAGTCTACTTGCATAAATCCATTTGCTATGTCCCAATGAATGTTCGATTGCTATGAATAATGTATCAAAGTAACATCATATATTTGATCATAATTAAAAACATCTTTAGCATTTTGATAACTATCAATTTTTTATCAGTTATTAATCAAAATAATTATAACTTTACCTTTTGTGTATCCAAACTAAGATTGAAGAAAGTTTTATACAACATATTCATGGTTTTGATACAACAAAAGATTACTACAAAGAAGCTATGCAAATATGAATGTCTAAACTAATAAATCAACAAGCATAACCAGCTAATATATCTATATTACAACAACGATAACTCAGTAAAAATTTCGTTAAAACACGGGAGTTTAGGAAGGTCCAGTACTACACAGGCTTACCCCTAGCTAATAGAGAAGCTATTCCAAATGACTCGCATAAAAAAGAGAATGAAATAAGTAATAAAATAAAAATACGATAAAGATAAACAAGGTAAAAAAATAATAATATAATAATAATGATGATAATGATGATGATAAAGCTAAGTAAGAAAAAAGCTTAGGTTAAAACCTTAAGAGGTAAGTACCATATATTAATCTGTTAAGACCCACCACAAGCTGTTGGACACTTTATGATATGAAGCTTATCATGTAGGAATTTGAATTGACCTATAGACGGTAGCTTCATGAAATGCACCTATTTGGTAAGCCAAAAAGATGAACCAAGCCTCAAGATTGCTTAAAACAATATGTTCCCTTATAAAGTGATAATCCAATCCAATTCAATGTGTTTCATACGTTAGTTGATACATAGTAATTCTGTTGTAGTATTAGCAATGGCTTTGTATTAATTATCAATTTTTAAGAATATGTTATTATAGGTTCTTTCTTTGACATCTATGATATCAAAGGATTACCAAATGTCATAGCCATTCATAGATTTTTTATCACCCAAATATCCACCATAATCACTATTACTAAAGCAATGAAGTAGTTTCAGATTTTTGCCCAAAAATAGTCCTAAAGTGGCTGTGGCTTTTAAATATTGTATTAGTATTTTAACCTCTTTCTAATACTTATTGTTTGGAATATGTATAAATTGGCATAATTTATTGATTCAAGATGTTATATCTGACCTTTTCATTGTTAAGCATTACAGTGTTCTCACAATTTGCCTGTATTGATCACCATTTGATATACCGAAACTTAAGGACTAAATAGAACTTGAGAAACTATCAAGGCAATCCCTTTATTGGTTCATAAGAAACCTTTAAAGAATATCACTAACATATTTTTGTTATGCCAGGAGAAAATTTGAAGGTTAATGATATAATTCAATGTCAAAGAGGTAATGCAGACAACCCATATTTTGTATCAAAAATTCTATTTGCATATTATTAATAAATTAATCAACAAGTTGAGAGCATGAACCTATTATAATAAGATCATCAAAATAACAAAACAAAAATAAATAATGAGAATAATGTGTCCTAATAAACAAGGAATTATTGGCCTTTAAAGCTTTAAATCCCCAGTGAATGTAAAAATGAGCTCAATTGATAAAACTATGCCTATGGAGCCTATTTATGGTCATAAATAGAATGATGCAAATGATAAACAAAATGTGATTTTTCTTGATGAATAAAACCTTTCGGCTATTCCACATAGATCTCATCTTCAAGATTGCCATGTAAGAAGGAATTATATACCATCCTTTTATGGAAGCAAAGAAAAGAATGGTTCAAATTGTCATTACTTTGACAATTAGGCTGAAGGTTTTATGAAAGTTAATCCCCAGTTTTTCTGTGATTCCTTTTACAATAAGAGGAGCTTTGTACCGCTCAATCCTTCCATCAATTGTTCTTTTTATTTGACATATCCTATTACTTACAAAATTATTATAATGTGGCCTTGGGCCAGGGACTAAGTGGTATTAGATAAGAGAGCATTTACCCTTATTTATAACAATTTGTCATTCTTTATAAGGTTTGGCTTGAGTGAAAGTATCAAGTTCAATTTTAAGATAATTAGTGATGCAAATTGTTTAGCGACAGAGTTGGAATGTTTTGGTTGTGAAGTTTTAGTGTGAAGTTACATGGGATGTGTACGTGGATCTTATATTAACTTGGTTATCAAGTTTATAGGTAGTAAGATCAATAAATAAATTAATACCTTATGTTGTAAGGGTAGAAGTGGTATTGAAATGAGATTTATATGGCTAGATGTATTCGTTATTAGTGATTGCTATCAAATGGGAGTTTAAGATATGGAGTGTGCATGATAAGATGAATGTGAAGGGAGAAGAGAAGTTAGTAAAGTGGGATTACACACCATACTTGTTGATTGGACCGAAAGAGTTAAAATTGTAGTGGTAACATTCATCCAAGGACTTGGAATAGGTTGAATTATTTATGGTGGTAGTTTATTTGAAAAGTTTAAGAAGGAAAAATATTATTAATTAAACTTAGGCATGTCTAGCTATTAGTAGTGTGCCCTAGGCCAGTGGATATATGTGATTAATGTATTAACATTATGACTTGTTAATAATATATTATGAGGTATTTCTTTTATATATGCATGTATGTTGTTTATGTAATGTGATTTACGTTCCATAAATGGTATTAGACTTATGTCATCAAGTATGTGACTTGATAGTAAAACCATAAGTATTATGACACTATTCTAAACTGTCCCTGGTTGATCGTTATTGGTGGAACAATAATGAATTAAGGCTAGTATGTGTTCTGATTGATGATCACGTTTTACTGATCATAGATATGAGATATCAAATCAGAAACATAGATATATGTTAGAGAACATATATTGGACCGACCCACATAGAGAATACTACATGGTTTCATGTCATTAGTGATTCTTAATATGGTTTGACTTTAGTCCTTTGACCTGAAGTCATCATGGTTCCCTACATGAGGAATTCAGTATTTTGACATTAAATTAAGTTATTTTTAACCGAATAATAAGTAGTATTATATTGAACATTAAATAAATCATGCGGTGGGATGCAAATGACGTAGATGGGATTTGTACCTCTCTTAAATGAGAGAGATATCATTTGGGCCTCTTGATAAGTATGACTGAAAAAATACATGGCTGTGCTTAAATGAATTGATGAGGAGTCATCAATGTCATTTGTTATAATTAGTCAACTTGGGGATCAAAAAACTATGATTAATCAAAGGTTGACATGTACCATGCCTTATGATTAATCTTGATATCGTGTTACAAAATGATTGAGCTTATAACCATGGTTACAGGTTAAATCGGATTACCAATCCTCATCTGATTTGGGTAGTCATAATGTTTTGCTAGAGGCCGCTTATGACTTATGGGCCTTGAAGTGTGATGAAGCCCATTGCCAACATCAAATGAGCCTACAGGGTCACACACAAAGAGTGATGTGATTTGGGCTTATTCTCTTGGGCTTAATTTATTAGGCATTGAATAAATATATACGGATATATTTATTGGGCTAGATTGAATTAAGTTGTCGGGCTTTTATTATATGAGATATAATGGGTCAAAACTTATTGGGCTTCAATGGGATTAAGTTTTCTCTATAAATAGAGGAACTTAGGTCTCATTAAAAGAAGATAGAACAGTGTGAGACGAAACCTTAGCCACCCTCCGAGAGAAAACTGTGCGGCATTTGGAAAGAGTTTCAAAACGTGCTAGCACACGATAGCTGCTACCCGGATCATTCATACTCGTGTGGATACCGGTAGAGGGCATTTGCGTATTGCAATGTCTACGAATCCGAAAAAAGAAACAACCAATCCGTGTCAAAAGGTATTTTTGTACATCCTGTGTATTTTTGGTTATACTTCTTGTTGTGTTATGGTCTTTTCCGCAGCGTATTGTGAATACTCGGGCCATACGCGATCTAACAGTGTGATTAAGCCCATTGCCAACATCAAATGAGCCTACAGGGTCGCACACAAAGAGTGATGTGATCTGGGCTTATTCTCTTGGGCCTAATCTATTAGGCAATAAATAAATATATGTGGATATATTTATTGGGCTAGATTTAATTAAGTTATCGGGCTTTAATTATATGAGATATAATGGGCCGAAACTTATTGGGCTTTTAATGGGATTAGGGTTTCTCTATAAATAGAGAAGCTTAGGTCTCATTAGAAAAGTAACAATTAATTCACGAAACCCTAGCCACCATCCGAGAGGAGAAAAGTACGGCGTTCAGAAAAGTGTTTTAGGACGTGCTAGCACACCACAGCCGCAGCCCGGATCGTGCATACTTGTGTGGATACCGGTAGAGGGCATTCGTCTTTGCAGTGTCTTGAAATCCGAAAAGAGGAAACCTATTCACGACAATAAGGTATTTTCGTACATCCTGGTACTTTCGATTATACTTCACGTTATTGTATGATTTTTCCGCAGAATATTTTGAATATTCGGACCATACGCGATCCAACATCAGGGTCATTAGTGGCTACTAATGAATCTCAAACACAACAATTACGGATTATATTCAAGATTCTAGTATTGAGTTTGTAATAAAACAATCCAATGAATGCATTAAGATCATCTTTACAATATCCAAATCAATCAACATTGAACAACATTAACAATCTGAAAGGAGAGATTTAACATTAAACAATGGAAATGTATGATTAACCATGACTTAGGCGTTTATTTTAACTTCGAATCGGTGTTAGAAAGCCTAGCCCTCCATCTTCTCCATGGTCTCCAAGAAATAGCTCTCTGTGTCGCCTCTGTCATCCCTAAATTTAGAATGAAGAATGATCTTATCTACAGTCACAAAATATTCTTTTTATAGTGAAAACAAGGTTTTTGGGTGAGCTAGCAAAAAGTCACGGGTGTTACTTGTAGTGTAACAGTTGTGACTATGTCATGCCCATGACACCATGGCAAGGAGGCTAGTCATTACCGTGACACTACAAGTCACGCTCGTGACTTTTTGCTAGCTCACCCAAAGTCATGCCTATGACAAACCATGTCACATCCATGACAAATTTGTCATGGGTGTGAGAGGCATGTCATGGCCGTGATTCTCCAATAACTCTTCATACTTGATGTTTGCTATGCTTATGCTCATTATCTTATGCATTTTCTTGTCTCCTCTTGCTATAATCCTATGAAGACAAGTGAGTGTGAATATCAAAAAGATGACTCAAAGAGTGTGCTTAATTTCAACTCACTTTAGTTATTATGCTTCCAATTTGTATCTAAAATCAAATATGAACTAAAACAAACGTCTTAAGCATTTTAAAGCATTAATCACTAAGTGTCAAGGATTAAATTAATCACATATCAAATTCATTTGGACCATTACTTGTATTTCTATGAAAATTTTCATTGTGATTATTGCATATGTTTGACTTGAGATCTCAAAAAGCATCTTGTATATGAATTACTATGTTTTGATACTACTTATCAACTATTCTAATCAAGGATAGCTCAGTCGGTAGTTATTGGATATATTAAAAACTATGCGGAGATAGTTGAGTGATCAATATATGATTCATTATCCTAAAGTAATTAGAGAGAAAATTTCATTGTTCTCGATTGGTATTAATTTGGGAGGCTAAGGTGGAATAACACTTAGTAAAATAGCGTACAAATGTCATTAATTGAATCAATTACTGATGATGGAGAACTAACATAATTGGACTCAAATAAAGTAGACATTATTTTCATACTCTTTGTTTAATCTAAATATTGTATTGTGAAAAGATTTAATTATATGAAAAATATTTTACCTATTGTATCACTAAGATTCGAAGCCTAAGTTATGTAAAAGTGAGTATTTGTAGGGGTTAATTAGAAAGGTTTACTTCAATACTTACGCCTTGATACATTTGTCTTAAACTTTTAAACTTACGTTTAGCCTACCATTGCAAGTTTCCAGTTTTAAACATATATAGTTTTAAGCATAACTTCAGTAATCTCTTATTTGAGTGAAAAATTTCAACTTCTGGTGGCAACAATTATCGTTAGCACAAGTTGTTAATTGTATAGGTTATTCATTAGGTATTTTCATGATTTAACTCCAATTTTTTTGTAATTAGAGATGAAAATTTCCTTTGTATTTTATTGATTCCGGTTTACTCGAATATATATTAACTAGTTTAGCTATCTGATCAAAGATAAAATTCCACATGAAACCTGAAAAAAGAGGAGGATACATACTTCCTCAAACGACCCCTACGAGATTGGAGAAGAAATTAGTACTAATGTTGACTTATACTCGGTGAACGTTATTATCAGCAGATTTAGACCAATTCATTTATCTATCGTCCAAATAAAAGTGTTTTCACATAAATGTGGTATTCTTGTGTTTTGCATAATCGATAGATATTTTAGTTATTGGCTTGTACATATGATAAAGAAACTAAATAGCATTGTAGATAGATAGTACTGTTGAAAGTACATGTTGTAGGGTCAATTAAATACCAGCATATATATCCAGAGCATCATCAGTTAACATGGAAACAAAATAGGACATGTAATCAGCGAAGTAGAAGGGCCTGTAGAGAAGAGGATGATCCCTGTCGACAAGCTCATCAGGAACCTCAATCATTGCTTCATCCTTTGGCATTAAAAACAGCCCGCAGGAATACCTGTCTTTGTCACCTCCAATCATTACTCTGTGTCTCGCTGCTTGAAGCCTCCCGTTGCTCCATGCCTTTCCAACATTTTCGATTTATAATCATATGTGCCAACGCCAACATCTATCATATTCATCTATGTGCTTTTTCTTTTGTATTAACCACATAGAGGCTAATAATAATGATTAACAAATTACAGTTTCAGGAAATGGATATTTCTGAACCGGAAAACAGTCAAGTTAAACTAGTCATCATCCGTCGAGAGTTTGACTTAATAGTTGGCTTAAAATAATGTAAATTAAAACCGAAAAAGCTTAAAAGTTTACTGATTATGTATGTACGTATGTGTGCGTTGAAACTTAACCGAATCGAGTATTGATTACCTTTAGGGCGTCACCAACAATGACAAAATAGGAATTTTGGGGAATCACAACTTTAGCCCAGTTGCCGTCTTTCATCTGAACCTCAAGACCCTGAACTCCATTGTCACATAATATAGTGAGAGCATTTTTATCGGTGTGTGCCACAAGACCAATTGCTGAGTCGAAATTGTTTAGAGGAACTTCGTACTTCATTACCCGGAAAACGCATGCGTTGTCCTCAACATGCGATTCATATTGCCTTTCCATGCCAAAGCTCTCGAACATCATTTTCAAGATGAGGAAATTCAACTCCAGCATTTTTGAGCTCATGGTGTTTAGAGCCTTACTATATCATGACAGAAGGGCAAAAATAAATCAAATACTCCTACGCAGAAGGAAATGCTCGAGTAGGTTCGACAATAAATTAATTAGCAGTTATTGTATTGCTTAATAAACATGGACGCATGCAAGTAATTAATTAGAGATTTGAGCTAATGGCTAATCCTAAAATGTTAGGTCAATTGATTATATATACAATTTTTTGTTAAATTATCTTATTATGTTATAGATAATTAGAGATGAGCTCAGTTCTCCCACCTGAAAACGGGGAACGAATGCACCCTAGAAAAGGAACAGAAAAGATCAACAGATGCTGATGAGCGGTATATAGAAAAGTAGCTGATTCACGAAGATGGTCATGTGTAAAATAACAAGTGCAGTTAGAATTATGATATGACATTTTAAAAAGCTGTTTGAAAGGATAAGCCCCCATTAAATAAGACTTTTGGCTGCTAGTGAAAACCGTTTGGCAGCCGCTGCAGGCGTAATCATTCGATGTATCCGTAGGGCCTCAAATGGTACAATCTCCCAATATTTTCGTCACTGCCGAGCACCAGTGTACTCGACCTTTCTAAGATTTTCTTTTTCTTTTTTCCATTCAATCTATTATCCTTTATTTCGATTCAACAAAATTCCATTTTAGGCAAGTATTCATTCATTATCTTCTACCTACTAAAATTTAAACTTTGGTGGGTAAGGAGCACCCCCCATTTTTGCTATACTTAATTTTATCATATATGAAAGCGGAGTTTTTCCTTTTGTTTTCTACAAAAAATTAAGGTGACGAGATGCCATGCTTTCTTATTTGTATACCTAAAGTCATGAAATTGAATAGAACAGGAAACAAATTAAACGTCGTAAGCAAGTCTCCCTAAATGCTTCCAGGGTCAATGGCTTAACGCCATATACAGACACACAGTAGAAAATAAAGAACGCACAAACGTTGAGATTGAATTTACCATTGAAGGTCAACATGAAAATGAAACCAAAATTCATGGAAACATATATGTATTGGAGACTAAAAAGAGAAAACGATCTTACCAGAAGCTTGGGTTGCCTTGTGGCCAGATGAGGTTTGTGAAGGCCTGAGCTTCCTCGAGTCTATGTGCGTCGTCTACACCAAAGCTTTGGTGGAAAGGAACAACAGAACATTTTCCCAAGTAGCTTCTATATGGCTTAGGATTTACGTATCTGTTCTTTGTTTCATCAGGGAGATCGAACAGGGCCTTCATGCCTCCAAACATTTCTTTACGTAAGCTTTGTGGAATCTTATCGCTCATCAAAATGAAGCAACCGTGACTTTCACAAGCCTCTCTAACTTTTTGGCACACCTCTCTTCTCCGCTCGTTCATGCTTCCATGTTCTATTCCTACTGGAAATTCAAGAACTGGGATTTCTGCTTTAGCCATATCTCTATCTCTCTCTCTATATATGTGTATGTGTATATATCTGCGTTGCAGACTAGAAGTACCGGTACATTGTGGCGACCCTCGTTATATAAGGAAGCTAGTTGAGATAGGTCCAAAACAGGGTTTGCCTTTCACAAAGTGATGAGGGCACTCCTTATCACACTATAGTCTCTAAATTATGATGAATCTTATTAAGCCGTAAGAAAATTACTGAAAAACAAGAAAACATATTCATAGTTTAATTTATTGATTTTCATCCTTTATTAATATTTGATATTTAGTTTTTGATTGTTTGCATAAATTAAAAATTAAAATAATAGGCTATCATTTTATAAAATAACTATCAAAATATGTCAAATCATAAATAACGCTCAAATATTATAACTTTCTCAGCGGGTAAAATCTGATTGTCGAATTTGGTGTAAAATGCTAGTCAATTATTAATACTCACATGGACATACTTTTAACTTAACAGTAGTCCTTTTGAAAGGACAGATTTTTGTCTTTTAATGGCGACCAACAAATTTATTTTAAAAGGTATTTGGAGGATTCCTTTACTAAACAAAACCATTATGATCACAAAAATGAATTTTTTTTTTCTTATTTTAGAGGATGAGCTGGTTACAACTTTTATTAAAAGCCCTTGTTTAATGGATGGGCGCATCATGTAAAACTTGCCGCTCAAAAATTAGGATGTTAGAGGAATGTGTACGCATTTAGGTATATGGCTTGAGAGAACTGATCCCATTAAGTTTTTTGCCAAGGTTGCAAAGTCAAACATATTCCTTTTTAACACTCCTGAACAGAAACAAACCCTTGCAATAATTAGTTTCATTGCTATACTTAGACTTGTTCTCAAGGATCTAAATCAGGCCAGCGGCAGCCTAATCCTGTCAAGGACACATAAAGCTCTCCCAGAGTCCCACTGAGATTGGGTCTTGATCAGTTTCCTACAGGTCCACATTTATTCCTTCAGGACAGTGATCAGCTCGAGTCATCAATATTAAGTACTAGCGGAATAATACTGCGTAAATGTGCAGTAATAATGTCCTATGAATTTAATTGATTATATTAATAAATAGTTTTAATGTAAAAATAAAAATAAAATATAAAAATATATAAAGCAAGATTTAAAATTTTACAATCAAATTAGAAAAGTTTGACTAATGAAATAATATGCAAAAAACAAATAAAGGAGAGAGTGAGAGTGAGAGTGAAAGTGAGACTGAAAACTACGACGAAGCGGTTATATTAAGATAATTATTATATCAATAAAAACAAATATGCGATGAACTGTTA
>JANIHZ010000001.1:13427929-13448672 GCA_027478365.1 Erythroxylum rufum
CTTGATAACTGCTTCTTGATTCTTTAAAGAAACGGTTATTCAGTTGAGTTCTGTAACTAACTCAGACTGATGCTTCCGTCTTGTTTCTTCTTTAGCTTCCGTCTGCATTTTGCTTCCGTCTGCTTTTTGCTTCCATCTACTTTTGCTTCCGTCTACTTTTGCTTTCGTCTGCTTTTCAAATAGCTTTCGTCTGTTTTTCATTCGTCTACATTTTAACTTGGCTTCCGTCTGCTTTTTGTTCGTCTACTTTTTGTTCATCATCAAAATTATTAATCGTAAAGTCATTTGGACTTAACACTTAAGTGTCGTGCTTCATGAAGAGAAAAATGACAGCCATTCATTCTTTCATTTAAGGAAAGCCAAATGACCATAAAGCCCCTCCATGTAAGCCTAAAACCTTAACCCTTTAAGTAAACTTCCGAAATTGCCCTTATACTTCTTTTTAATACATGCTTACTTTAGGACATTATTATAACCATTAAATTGAAGAAATTTGCTAAAAATTCCTTCTAGAGAAATGTTCCTTATTGTCTTAATTTCATAACGCCACCAAAATCATTTAATTTGGTGCACTACACCAGAAGTTATGCTCCAAACATTTCAGATTTGTCTTAAGCTAAAACATTTTCCAGCACTTTACTTCCATCCAAAAATTGACAATCTTAAAGGCCGAAATAAAATTCACTTTCTTTAGAAAAATTGTATCCCTATTTCTCTAGTTTAATCCAAATTAAGAATCACCTTATTTGGATGACTAGAGCAAACGTTATGGCCAAAATACTTTCAGATTTTTCTAATCTAAGACTGCACCCTAAACCTGACTTCAATTCTGAAATTGAAAGTCTTAGGGGCTAAATTGAAATTCAGTTCCTCCATAAGACTTGTAGCCCCATGTCTCTATTTTATTTTGACTTAAGAATCAATTCAATCGGATTTGCACGGATCAAGAATTTCTCAAAATACTAAACTATGTTCAGAAAATTTTCCAACTCACTTTGATTAAAATCAAATCTTTTTCAGATTAATCTCAAAAATTCATAATTCTCCATGGACAGATAGAGGAATGTCTTAGGAGAAAAGGGCCAGCTCGCGATCGCGAAATGGCTCTGGTTCCGAATTTCTCTTTTTTTAAAAATACCTTAGAACTTCAAAATTTTATAACTTTTCGTTCAAAACTCCAAAAATTACACATTTGGTATCATTGGAAAGATAAAAACAAGATCTACAATTTTCGTGAAGAACTTATAAACCAATTCCATCTCTAAAGTGGTCAAAAACCCACTCAAACTTCTGTCCAAAAATCATTTCATCCTAAATAATCACATAACTTCTAAAATTTCTATCTTTCAACTCCAAGGTACAAACATGTCATATTTTATATCAATGTAAAGATCAAAACATAATCTAAAACTTTCATGAAGCACTTAACGGCAATCTCAACCTCTAATTAGGTCAATTTTTTGGTCAAAGTTTCTGCCCGAAATTTGTCATCCTATATCACATCCAAACTTTCAAATTTCATATCTTCCAATTCTCACATCCATAAATGACATATTATACATCATTGAAAAGCTAGGAAAATCTTCTATGACTTTCATATAGACCACTTCACTCAATTCAAAATATATCAGTCTGACGATTGGCCTCAAAGCACAGCATATACAATCCTACACTTAAGAGCATTTGCAAAAATAAAGTAAAATAATCTTAACTTCGGAAAATCATAACTTTCAATCCCGATACCAAAAACTGTCATACTTTATGGCGACAGAAAGCTTTCAACAGAAGCTACAATTCTCATGAAGATCATTTTCTCAAATTCTACCTAAATCAAAAAGTCAACTCTCTACTCCAAAAAGTCAAACTTTCATACTTCAACAAATTCTCACACTTTCACTCTTTATTTCTTAATTTTCAACTTCCATTTCAATCAACTCATTCACTTTACTCTCATAACCCATACAAATCTACTCAAATATCAAAGACATCAAAACTAATCAATTCTTTTCTCATTAATTTTCTTAAAGCACAATTTCATCTAAAACATAATACATATACAAAAACACTTATTCAATTTCATTTAATATTTCTAAATTCCACTAAAAGATCGGGGTCCAACACATGATGTGTCCTTATCTTACAGTTGATTAATTACAATTAAAGAACAAATGATTTATAGATTCTTGCTCCTATTTATGGAGGGAAGATATATTGTTGATTTGAATACCTTTAATTGTATTTGGTGTCTAAAATTTCTATTTCACATCCCTGGGATTATGTCTAAAGGTTTATATTTCATATAAGATAAATGCAACTTTTAGAGAGGAAGGTTTGAACAATTTTGTACATGTTTATTTATAAACTTTCTTGATTTATGAGCACTTACAACATTGGGGTTGTATTATGGTACATTTGACATAATAGATTAGAATCCCCTTAACTGATAACTTTAAGCATTGATTGGCTTTAAATACTTAAGAATGTGGAAGGTGAGGAGTTCATACAAAAGGTCTTGATTATGCCAATTTTCAAACAAGAAAGATGTAGCATTCTCATTACTAATGATGCATTTTATATTGTGGTTCATGATATCTCTCATTTTGAACATTTGAATTAATGTCCAAGAAGTACTTACTTAGGGTTTAAAGCTCCAGCATGAAAGTGAGTGTGTATCCATCTAACCTATAAGGACTCTTTTATCTCCTAGAATTTTCCATATTATCTTATCTAAGAGCATGTTGTTAACGGATTTAACTGAGTTTAGCTCAAGCCTTCTTCCTCTTTAATGGCACAAACTTCTATCCACTTTACATTGGCATGTGCTATTTTGTTTGGATCTCTTATCCATAAGGAGTTTTTCACTAATTTCTCTATTTCCTTGATTATACTACGAGGATGGGAGCTCCAAAGCACATGGATATTATTAAGGATAGAGGATATAGTTTGCAAGCTTCTAACATATTAAAGGTTTTTGTTATTCCAACTCCATATTCCTCTATAAATAGCATCAAACAAGGATTGACAATCTTTATTTGTGAGTCTTATGGTTGTAATTGGAATCCTAAGATATTTGAATAGAAGTTTCTCAAGTTTCATATTACTATATTTTCCAAATTCTTAGCTTAGTTGAAATTATTTCCTAATACAATCAAGGTTGATCTTTGGACCTGATATATCACTAAAGTGTTGCTTTGTTTCCATATGCAATCTTATTGAGTTTTCACCAACTCCACACAATAATATGAAATCATCAACAAAGGATAAATGAGATCTTTACTCGTGGTAATAGGTTGCCCCTTTCTCTGATATTCCTGTCAATTAATTGTGAAGAAACTATATGCAAACTACGAATAGGTAGGGATCCCCTGCCTTAATAATTTTTCTCCATTGAATGCTTGAATAATTTTGCCATTAACAATAAATGATAAATGATGTAGTTATGATGCACATGTCAAATCCCTTTGATGAAGGGTAGAGGATAACCTATGGCGTCCCATGCCTCTAGAATAAAACTCCAAGCCCCTAAATCAAATATATTGTTAATATTTATTTTCATTGTTCAACCATTGATAGCTTTGTTCTTGTGATAATCCTTGATCAGTTCTTGTAGTAAAAGAAAATCATCTCCTATTCTCGTCCCATGAATAAAGGTTCCTAGCTTGGATTGATAATAAAATTAAGTGTGCCTTTTAATCTAGTAGAAAACACCTTTCTAATTATCTTATAAATCACAATACTTCTGCAAGCTAATAGCATTAGGCTTCTTGAGTATAAGGCATGTATGGGTTATATTCAATTCATTGAGCATTTTACAATTTGAGAGAGTTATAGAATAGCTTTTGATAATGATCTCCCACTAGATACTATAATTGTTGAAAAACTAAAACATCTGATTGCCAAGATTCAAATTAAAGAGAGCTGTCTTACTTCCCTCTTCACTGACTAGTTACTCTTTGATTGCCCCTCATTCATTCGTTTGAAGATATATATTCTTAGTTTCTGGAGAGTGAAAACAACATTTGCTGATCCATCAATTCTCTTCGAAATAGTTGAAAATAGCATTTTTCAGGTATACAATTATTCTGTTGGCATTCTTCGTGGTCAATATAACATTAAAATTGTCTATGCTTATTGCATAAATTGTATACAAAGAATTTCTAATCTGTCAATTGCTCGGCTGGTCAGAATACCTGCCTGTTCCAGTTCAATGTAAAGAAATATAAATGAACTGAATGCCGAAAATAAAACAGTACAATTAGCTTTCTTCGTTTTGGACGCAACAGCCCTAAGGTTTCTTTCTCTTGGGACTTAAAATAAACTCATCGTCGTCATTCTCATTTATGATTTTCCTTTTAGCTTTTGCTTCACCGTTCTTTGGTGCCAATTGTTGCTTTTGGGAACTCTCAGGTTTGCTGGGAGGCTTGGTAGATTTAATAGGAGTTCCCATACGTTGCATCTTTTGTTTCCTCTGTTTCTTCTCATATGCCTTTTTAGCTCTCTCTGGAGACAGCAAGCCATGTTCCATCATCCTGCAAGTCGTATTATGTCAATCCTTGCTAATTAGATAGTGCAATCCGATCAAATATTGATTTGAAAGAAAGATAAATGACATAGTTTATATATGACAAGACAGCTAGTGAAAGACAAATAGGAGTGATGAGGTTAAGCAGGTTCCTTGAATAAAGTTCCTAGCATACTGGAAAGCATTTGAACCCTGGTGGTAGATCGAGAGGTACTCGTTTCTCGTCGCCAGGCTTTCATGCTCCAGGAATTTTAATAAGCCTAGGTTTACGAATATGTGATAATGCTATTCTTAAAATGTTAACCCCTTAGATATTCAACATTTTTCTTCAAACCGACAAATAGATACCAACTTATATTTAAAATTCAATGAAAATAAAAAATTATTACATTTTTATTTTTTTCTGCTTTCTTCATTTTAGTTTTTCTTTCATTCTTTTTACGTATCCTCTTTTCTTCTTTTTCTTGTTTGCTTGTTCTCTTTTTTCCTCTTTTGTCAATCCCTGAATAAGAGAACAGGGGAAAACGACCGACAACTAAATGATTGGGGATTGAGTTCAGAATTAATATGAACCGTCCAAATAGCAGAAAAGACAACACCTAAACAGCTGGAGGAAAGCGCCTGAAATAGGAAATAGCACTGGCTATGGCTGGAAACTCTTGTGACAGGCAGCTATGACAAACTGCATTAGAAGTCAGTCTGAAATTGGACAATAATGCCGAAACTCGCTGGAATATGAGCAATTGAAGAGAAGTAAGAAAGAAAATGTGGCATAGAAGATGACAGATTGGCACAGAAAAAAAATGAATATCTTTCCAGGAAAATCTCGTCAGAAGTAAAAAAACAGGTGGGATCAGGCGACTAAAAAGTTTAAAGAGACATTGGCGACAAATAGAAGAAAACAGGATTGAAATTGCTTTGCCATGTGAAATTGAAAGTTGACACAAAGTAGAAAAGAAAATATGTATTCTTACAATTGATTTTGAGTTACATAATTATATACATCTTAGTACTGGAGAAAAATAGAAAACTATCTCTTATCATAAGAATCAATCTCTTAAGATCATACAATCTCTTAAGACGAGCAATCTCTTAAATCTTAGAATTTTTAGGATATCAAGAAATTTACTTTTTTAAAACTTTGTATAGAGTCAATATACAACTCAAAAACGAAATTCCCCTCAAGTTGAGAGCGAGATGTCTTCCACACAGCATATAAATAATATTATGAAAACTTGAATTGTAGAGCCCATTCATTAGAACATCAACCAGTTGGCTTTCCGATTGAACTTATGATATGTACATGAGCCCTTCCCCAATTTTTTTAAATAAAATATCTATCAATTTCGGTATACTTTATCTGATCATGTTAAATAGGATTGTAAGCAATGTTGGCTGATTTATTATCAAATAGAGCTTCATAGGACCTTCTCATTTAACTTTCAAGTCATTTGGAATAATCCTCAACCACAACAACTTACACAAACCTTAAGCAATCGTTCTAAACTCTAATTCTGCTGATGACCTAGCCACAACAATTTTATTTTCCTCCAAGTCACCAATTTCCTCCAAGGAAAGTACAATAACTTGAGGCTAAGCTTTGGTCTACTATAGATCCTGAATAGTTTGCATCAACATGGGCTTCTAGAACAAGATGATCGTTCCTCCTAAACATAACTGACTCTCTTGTAAATATGAATCTCATGGATCATACATGAACTGACTAACAATGCTTACTGAGTGTGTTATGTTGGGTCCAGTATGAGCATAGTTTATGAGATTGCCTACTAGCCTCTAATAAATCTTTCTACTAATAGTTAGTTCATTCGCTTCAATATTATGATTTGGGTCCATTAGTTTGCACCCAATTATTTCCTTTACGAAATCAATCACATACTTCTATTGAGATACGCAAGTCCTTTGTGACAAATATCCCACCTTGATACCAAGGAAGTATTTCAACTTCTAAAACTCCTTTATCTCAAATCCCTTTTCCTTGATCAATCATTGCTTCAATTCCCCTTTTCTTTTTTGTCATTTCTAGTCACAATAATATCATCAATATACACTAGAAGTGCAGTCACTCCCCCTGCAGCTATATGCATGATGAAGAGAGTGATCACCTTGACTTTGTTTACATCCCACATTTTATAATTTAACTAATATACCAAATCATGCTTAGGGAGATTGTTTCATCCCATATAGAGCCTTTTTCAACCTACAAACTTTATTATTCATGTTTTCTTCAAAGCCCAGTGGGATGTTCATGTAGATTTCATCATCTAGATCCCCACAAAAGAAGAAATTCTTCACATCATATGGCAGAAGTTTCCAGTGGAAGTGAACTACCAAGAGTAACAAATTTCTCGCTACTAGGGTAATTGACCCCATAAGTTTGAGTGCACCTTTTAGCAACTAACCTTGCTTTATATCTCTCTAATGATCCATTTGCTTTATATTTCAGTGTGAAGATCCATTTATAGTCAACTATGTATTCCCCTTGGTTTATCAACAATCTCCCATGTCAAATTCTTTTCTAACACATCAATTTCCTTTATCATAGCATTCCTACATTCCCTTTTTGCTAATGCTGCCTTAAAATGGTATTAGGAAAAGAAATAGTATTTAGACTCGCAATGAACTTTTTGTAGGCAGGTGTCATTTGTTTTAGTGACACAATAGAATAATGGTTATAGCGGCCTACGTAGGAAGGTGTGAGTCATTTGATGGTTTTTCAACTAATTGTGTATGTAAAAGAAAAACAAATCTTACCGTCAAACTCATTTCCATAGTTCGGGTTCAATTTCTGGACTTGTTATTAGTAAATATTCCTTTAGGCTTTCAAAAGCATGTTGGCATCTTCCTGATAAATTGGAAATAAACCGTTGTATATTTTAAATACTAACCTTCCTTGGAGAGATTTGAGCTCTTGCAGGTTTCTAGGTGGGGTCATTTCTTGAGGGGCCCTCTCTTTTTTAGGGTCGACCTCTTTAACTCTTTGATTGTTGAGAAACTCTTCCAGTTTTCCTGATGTGATACCAAAGGCGCACTTTTGGAGATTAAGCCTCAACTGGTACTGACGTAGACATATATAAGACTAGGGGCTGAAGAAAGTTTGGGACGGACACAAGACTGGACGCTAAATTTGAGTTTAAGATGGACAGAGGAAGGTCAAGTGGCTCAAAGACTCAAAAGTACTATCTTCCATCATTAATGTCCTCCCAAAGATAAAACTTGTCAAATTATGGTTTGTTTTTAGTGAAAGTGATATCTGCTAAGCTATAGAACTTTTGTTAAAAGAAAAGGGGTTATGGCACTTGTATGCATTTTCTGTAGGTGAGTAACCTAGAAAGATACATTAAATAGTAGTGCAACTAAATATCCTAGGAGTAAGCATGTTTAAGGTTTTGAGTCAACATAATAGGTACTAAGGGTTTTTATGGGACTTTTATTGTCTAACAAACATGATAAAGTTATTTATCAAACATGTGACAATTCGAATTGCCTACCCCTAATAGGATTTAGTACCATTCCTTTGAAGAAGTAAAGCTCTAGTCGTATTAAGTAAATGCTCATTTTTCTTCCCAACTAACCCATTCTGTAGGTGTGTCAACGCATGACGAGTCATGAATGATTTCCTATTTTCGAAAGTAGGGTGAGAAAATATGATTGAAGTAATCTCTAGCATTGTCTGACCTAAAGCTTTTAATCTTAACCCCAAATTGTTTTGAAACACAAAATGAAAATTAGGAATAACAGTGCTAACATTAGATTTTTGTTTAAGTAAGAAAAACCATATAACTTGAATACAATTAAGGAGATAAACCAATGGGCCCTAAAAATATCAGGAATAATAGAGGGAACCTAGATATTACTATGAATCAAATGGAAAGAATAAGGGACTTATTTTAGTACTAATACGATAATTCACAAATTTAACAATGAAAGATCAACAGCTAATCCTTTGAACCAATGTGAAAATATGACTTTTAAATCTTTAAAAGACGGATGACCACGGTGTAAATGGTAAAGCTAACTGGCATCTTTAGGAAGTACTAAGAAGTGACATGGATGAATTATTTACGATTTTTGAGAAGATTTAAGATGATAGAGATTGTTCCTTCCCTTAGCAAGTCCAATCCTCTTCCCCAAGTCTCAGTCCTAAAAAACACAATAAGAATAAGAAAAGATTGCATAGCATTTAAGGTCATGTGTAAGTTTTTTGACAGACACAAAACTAACTAATAGGTTTAGTACATGTAGAACGTTTTTTTAGACAGAGAGAAGGTGTTAACATATACATCTACTTCTACAACAATAGCTAAAGAACCATTGGCCACTATGATCTTATTACTAGGGTATGGGATATAAGTCTAAAGAAAACGAGAAGGGTGAGTCATATACTTTATGGTATTGGAGTCAATTATCCAAGCATTGACATAATACTTGTTTGAGGCATTTATGTAAGAAATTAAAGGCTCGCTTA
Organism: Erythroxylum rufum; assembly: GCA_027478365.1. NCBI lineage: Eukaryota > Viridiplantae > Streptophyta > Magnoliopsida > Malpighiales > Erythroxylaceae > Erythroxylum > Erythroxylum rufum. The sequence goes on from JANIHZ010000001.1 coordinate 13,436,938, forward strand.
AAAGAGCCAAAGAACCAATTCCAAAAGGCTTCTTAAGAGATCCCAATAAATTCCTCAATTTTTCAATCTCCTTAGGATTAAAAACTCCTTTATTCAAACCTTCATTTGTCTTGGGAATCGTAATTTTGAATGCAAACATATTGGGTGTGGTAGAAAACAGAAGAATGAAGTCCCAAGAAAAATGCAGCAATGAAGGCTGCTCAAAGAAGAATTCCAAAGAAAAAAACCCTAATACCATGACACGAAGTAGAACAGGAAAATTATCCTTCTTCTAGTTGATTTTGAGTTACATTATTATATACATCTTAGTATAGGAAACAAATAGAAAACAATCTCCTAGGATAGGAATCACGGTAGCCTCTGTTTTTTCCCTTCTTTGGTTTCCAATCTAGAGGCTTTCCATGAATGTCCCAGCATGTATCTTTGGTGTGGCCACTTTGTTTACAATGTTCACACCACTTCTTTCCATGAATGTCCCAACATGTATCTTTGGTGTGACCACTTTGTTTACAATGCTCACACCACTTCTTATGATTTCTCTTACTGGATTCACCACGTGATAATAGGGCAGAAGCTTCATTTGAAGATACTAGAGTTCCATTTAGTTCCTCTTTCGGTTCCTCTTTTAGCATGATTTTCCTCCTGGCTGCTTCCCTCCTAACTTCAGAAAATGCTTCCTTAGCTGTAGGCAAAGGAATTCTACTTAGGATTCTTCCACGAACATCATCCAAGTTTTTATTGAGACCAGCCAAAAATTCAAAGACTCTCTCCTTTTCAATCTTCTGGTTGTACATCACTGCATCTTCCTTGCACCTCCATTCTTCATCGGACAGCAGGTCAAGTTCCTGCCACAAAGCTATCATTTCCACCCAATATTCTGTAACTTCTCTATCACCTTGCTTCATTTGCCACAATCTTGTTTTTATCTCATAGATCCCTGCTGCATCCTCTTCATCGGAGTAGGACTGTCGCACTCCATCCCAGATTTCTAGGGCTGTTGGCAGAAACATGAATGTCCTTTTGATAGGTGGTATCATGGCATTGATAAGCCATGATGAAACCATGGAATTATCTATCTCCCATTGTCGTATAGCTTGTATGTTTGTTGAGTCTGGAACATTCCCATTTCCGATGATGAAGCTCAGTTTTCCTCTTCCTCCAATGGCGAGTTTCATAGCTTGAGCCCACTCTCGATAGTTTGTTCTATTGAGTTTATCGGACACAATGTTAACTGAAACTCCCTTACCAGAGGTCATTGGTGATTGACCTGCAGTCGAGATTGTCGTGGAGGATCCCTCAATATTGGAAGTCATTTCTTGACTTTCTGGGGTTGTCTCCTCGGTTTCACTATCATGTGGCTTTGATACCATGTGAATCAGAGCTTATTTGCTCCATGTTTCTTTTATTAGAGACTGCAGTAGATATATACATGAATAGGTTTACAGAATAGGATAGAAAATCTGTATAGATATGGAAATATAATCCTAGGATACTATATATCTACAAGATACTGCTAGCTAATCTAAAAGATCTGATTATGATCAGATCATAATATTATGAGATTTACATATCTTTGACCACATATGTCATTCCCAATATTATATGGTTGTGGAGATGCTGTGCCTAATGTCCTGTTTAAGCTTTCTAACATTGTGGATTCGTGGGAGCAGTAATTTAATACTAAAAGCATACTCTGTTGAAAGATTCTCTGGCCTCACTTTTTTAATAAAACTTAAAGCTGAATTCTTTTCCCTCTGTTCTTGCAAAATTTTAAGAGAGTGGATATTGAAAGTCAGCACCTGAAAACCTGGAACTAAATATAGTTTTCTGCACTGAGGCATATTTCAATATATTGCTAAGTTATATTAAAACTTTTGTTCAGTTTCTCCTTATTGTTAGAATCCATTTAGTGTTGTCATGGGCTTGAGATTTCCCTTCTGCCTTGACTGCATTTCCCAAAGCTGCTACCTTTTGGAAAGCTTCTATGATGCAAATATGTTATGGTCTATCTCCTGAAAACGTTCCTGGTTGAAATCTTTTTTTTATTAAAGATGCCAACCAAATAATGAACACATCACATAAAAGTGAAGAGAATTCTGAGATGGGTTGAAACTTTCCCGAGCACTAAATTCTTTCACTTGGTTTGTTCTCTTGGATTGGTTTATTTGGCATGTATTATATGCTTGGGTTGAAGGCCCATTGGCTTACTAAAAGGCATTACTTTTCATTTATCAACTTGCTTTGTCATACTGTTGGATGAATGTTATACTGGCTCTACTCTTGCGATGAGTTTGACTTTATTCATGATATCTTTATAGGCCCATCAGGAGGTTTTCATCCAGCTTGTTGATTTAATTGGTATAACATCGATCATGGAGGTATTTGAATGGTTACTGTTGTAGTGAGGCCCCCTTAATAGGCGTCAATGCATGTAATGTATTTATTGGTTTATATGTTGAGAACTTGAGCAGGTTTTGGTTCGGCTAGTAGGTGCGGAGGATCATGTGTATCCCAATTTTATTGATGCTGTGCAATGGTTAGCTGACAGCAATTTATTAGAAATGATTGTGGACAAGTTGAGCCCTTCTGTAAGTGAAATCTTAATTCATGCGAGGCCAATTTGTATTTTAGCTATTCTTTCTCTCTCTCAACCTAATAACTGATCTAGGTTGGTAATTCCCTGCTTTAGGATGGATTTGCGATTTATTTTTTAATTAGTTTGTGGAATCTATGATTCCCAAGTTTATTTGTCACCTATTCACACACATCATAATAACAGTAATCAGAGCTATATTGTTTTTAGTACAAGACTGCTTTGGTTTAGTGGTGGATTTCTGCTGATCTAGTAATTTATCAAGCTTTATTCCCTTCCTTTTGATTCTGTTTAGGAATTGGAAACTAGAACTTTTGTTTGTAAGATTATCAGCGAGGTATCTGATAATAACTTCATAAACATAGAATTAATGAAGCCGACTTTGATTTACTATGCTTCCGAGCTGCAAGGAATATTTGTCTGATGACCACTCTTTGATAAACTTCAAAGAGCTAGATTATCTTGAATTGTTTTCATCACCTTGTCCATGCTTGTGCATAGTGCATAATAATCAAGGGTGAAAACCTATGCTTATTAATATTTCCTTGATTTTATTTCTCATGTTATTACAAATTGAACAAAGGGTGGATGCACAAACTCAATTACTTGTGGAGAATTAGGAAGATAAGGCAATAACTAGCAGAGATCATATAGCTATTTGTGACTGGACATAATTGTGAAAATAGGTCGATGCTAAACATTAGAAGTACTTAAACATATGCGGTGTAATGATCTAAGTACTTCCTTCTATGATGAACAGAATCCTCCTGAAGTACATGGTAATGCAGCAGAAATACTTTGTGCAATAACTAGAAATTCTTCATCTGCCTTGGCTGACAAACTTTCTAGTCCAAGGTTTGTTAATTCTCTCTTTTGGATATAGTCATATTTTTAAATTAATCTCTCTCTGTGTTCCTTTTTTCCTGTTCACTATGCTGAACTTTGAGCACTTTGACATTTGATTATGCAGCTTTGTCGAGAGAATCTTTAGTCATGCTTTAGAAGATTCAAACTCTAAATCTTGCGTTGTCCACTCACTCTCTGTGTGTATCTCATTACTAAATCCAAAAAGATCAGCAATTACTTCCTCCTTGATGCATTCTTTCCGAAGTCAAAATATTTATGAGGCACCAATCCCAGTGAATCCAGGGACGATAAGCTCAATGCTGCCTAAACTTGGTGAGTGAATTTATTGCACCGTTGGATAAGTAAAAGTATGAAACTTCTTGTTCCCGATTATTTTTCATTTTACCTTTTTCTTTGGTGGGTTGGGCCTCTTAGTTCTACTCTTTCCTCTATTACATCTTTCCTCTATTACATCCATCCCTTTTCATACTCATTTTCACCCAAGTTGTGTATTTGGAATTGTTTAAATTTGAATAGGTTAATCTTGATTTAAATAAATGTGAAATGGGACATTCTTAATTTCATATTCCTTTCATTTCTTAGAGTCAATGATTAAGCTTGTCAACTCCTTTGTGCAGGTGATTTGCTTATGCTCTTGACTGTGTCCTCTGATGAGAAGATTTTGCCTACAACATACGGGGAGTTGAAGCCTCCACTTGGAAAGCATCGCCTTAAGGTCAGTTTATTCCTTCTTGCTAAGCTTGATTTTATAGAAAGTATCTAGGTTTTTGAAAGTAAAAATCATTATTTAGTAAAATTTTTGGCTATTAAATCTATAAACTTTCTATAAACTTTTATATACTGTATAATTATGGGTTTCAAGTTTAAGATATTTTTTAGGTCCTAACAGATCCTGCATTATTTGTAGATTGTTGAGTTTATTGCGGTGCTATTGGAAACTGGAAATGAAGCTACTGAAAAGGAGTTGGTCAGCTCTGGAACCATTAAAAGGGTCCTTGATCTCTTCTTTGAGTAAGTCTGTATCCTATATCTTTATCACTGATATATCTCCAGGCAAAAGATGCTTAGTTCATCTTTTATGAATTGTGCATAATTGTATTCTTCTAAATTGATGCAGGTACCCATACAACAATGCATTGCATCACCATGTAGAAAGTATAATACTGTCATATTTGGAAACTGGAAGCGATTACGTGGTTGACCATCTTCTTCGAGATTGTGATCTGATGGGGAGATTTCTACAAATAGAAACAAACCCTACCATTTCCACCAATGCTAATCTGGTAAACAGATGCTAATGTGTTCATAATCTGTTCAACTTCTTGTGAAGAAGCACATGAGGTTCTTTATTTGAAGATCTTCTATTTAGCTATTGGGCCATGTCTTCTCCCTCTTGTGGAATTCAATGTATCTAATCGGTAGACTTTAGTAGTGTTTTCCTTCATGGCTCATTGACTTTGCATATGATGTGCAGCCAACTTCACCGGCCACTGGAAAGCGGGCGCCACGAACAGGAAATATTGGACACATTACACGCATTTCTAATAAACTTGTTCAGTTGACTAACAGCAATATTCACATTCAGAAGTATTTACAGGTAAACATTTAGCTTTATATCTCATATTCATTGATCAGGATAATTTGCAACAAAAATGATGTTTAGATATCACTGTCATTAAATTTTGTTTTATTTGATGCTCTTGCTAAGTTAGTTGATTTATTGCTTTACATCCAGGAAAATAATGAATGGAAGGAGTGGCAAGCCAGTGTTTTGCAGGAGCGTAATGTGATTGAAAATATCTATCAATGGGCTTGCGGGTACGATATATCTGATGTCTGTCAAGAAGTGTTCCAGTGCAGAGTTTGGTTAAAGTTTTATCTTCCATTTTTCTTATATATCTGTGGTTGTTCATGTGGCTCGCTACATACCAGGTTTAGTGGATAAACAAAACATCGTTTCCTTATTGTGGATGCAATGTTCAAAATGATATATAATGATGTTACTGTTGATTGAGGTTGAAATAGTGTCATCACAACTGAGTTTTTACATTAATCTTCCTTTCCCTTGGCTCTGTTGTGAAAATTTTCTAGCTTTGTATTCTATTGGTTGGTTAAGTTTTATTGACATGGTTAAAAATATTTAGATTTCCAATTTAAATTGAATTTATGTAAAAGTGCAAGATTTCTTACACATCTTTGGGAATTTCTTTTGTTATACTAATGTAGTAATGTTGTCATGATTTTGAAATATTAACCTTTTATGTATTATTGTCTTGCACAGCCGCCCAACAGCCTTGCTGGACAGAACTCGGGATAGCAATGATGATGGCATTCATGACATAGATTATGATGTTGCAGCTCTAGCAAATGAATTGAACCAAGCTTTTCGATACAAAATATATGAGAATGAAGAAACCGAAAGGGTATAGAATGACTTCACATGTATTGGTTGTTAGATTCTTTACGATGTCTTCTTTCTTTTAATTGTACCATCATTTATGTTTATGCAATTGTTTGTCCTGTTTTCAGGATAATAGAGGCCTTGATAGAGATGATGAGGTAACTGTTCTATATGTTTTATCCTTTTATTGGCACTAGTCAATAGTTTCTGTGTAATTTGAGTAGTTTATATAAAATGTTAGGTCAACTCTTAAAAATGATAAAAATTTAATTTGTTTGATGTTCTTAACACTATAAATCTTCTTCAAATTACAAATAATAACTTACTTCTTGTAAAGATATCTTTGATGTTTTCAAATCAAAATAAATTCTCAAATTTAATTTGAAGGATAATAAACATTGAGAAAATAAAAGTTCTTACATCTTAGATTTCAACGTCCTCATTTGAAGTTTTATTTTTTTCTTTCACTTCTATAGAAGAGATCAGTTTCTATACATTTTTGATTTAATTAACATACGGTTGAGGAGTCAAGCCCTTATCATAAATCTTGAAGAGTTATCAATTAATTAAATATAGTTTGTAGTCATAAAGTGTTCTTTTCTATCTCTCTCAAACTCTTCTAAGTTGGAAAATTAGAAAGTATTCTTCTTATTGCTTCAACTTTAATATACATATTGATGTATAGATTTTATTATTTAAAAGGAAGGCTTGTCTATAGCAAGATTGACGTTGTTACACTGTTCTCCAAGACGGATGCTAAATGGGAATTATTGGATTAAGATGACTCTTGAAGTGCTGCATGACCCTATGTTTTGTTCTTGGTATGCAGGATGTTTACTTCGATGATGAATCTGCTGAAGTTGTCATATCATCTCTTAGGCTCGGTGAGGACAAGGAGAGGTGAGTTAACTATTATCTGTTGACACAGTTCTGCTTTTAGCTTTTGTGAGTTAACTTGAACATTTCAATTTACTTCGATAGTTGAGTTGTAGTCATTTATGTATAGGGACAGCTTACTAGATGCTAATTGTGCTTGTAACTTTGTGAAGATTTTACTAAGATGTGATGGGTTTGTTGTCAGTGTGGGTTTTGAATCTGAGATATTGCCTTTTGCCTTCCAAATGATGATATTGCCTTTTGCCTTCCAAATGATGTCAGAGTTCGTAGAAAATTAAATGATGTGCATTTTTAATGAAAAATTTTTGACCTCAAGTTCATTTATCGGGATTAAACTTGCAAGTTTCTTTGTTTAATTTTAATGCAGCAGTTTGTTTACAAACTCGAACTGGTTTGCATTCCAAGATGACAGAATTGGTATTGCACCTGTGAGTTCATCTGCAGAGATGATGGATGAGATAAACTTGAATGGAAATGCTAATAGTGGTAACAGCAGTGATGATGAGGTGATGGTTGGAGAAGATGATCAGTTGACAGAGAGCGAAGCGTCCATGGATGGTACATCCACTTCCAACACAAATGTAATTGGTGGATTTATTGGGAGTGCACCCATTCCACAAAATGATACAGGAAGTGTTTTAAATGACATAGGATTCTTCAGATTTGAGGCGGCAGGCGATGAAGATTTATTTGGAGACAGGCCTTTGCCTGAATGGGTTGGATGGGGAGAAACATCCAATTTGCAAGTGGGTGGATCTAGTGTTAATCCATTTGAAACTCCTGATAACTCCGGTGGTAATCTTTCCAGCCAAGCAGATGCTCTGACAACTGAGGTTAGATCGCCATCAAGCAGAGATTCCACACTACCAAATGGCTTATTGCCCTCCAAGGATTCAAGTGAAGGGTCGAAGAGCAGTGATTCAACTCAGGGATCTGCAACAGTAACCTCATTGTTTGAAGAGGATGTTGAGTTTGTTGGCGTTGAGCTAGAAGGCACTGGAAAGGCAATGGAGCAGGCACTTAAAGAGGGGACTGTTGACGAAGCAGGGCCTTTGAAGAGAAATATTATCCCTAAGTTGCCAGAAAAGGAGAATTCCGATGATGGTGGGACGGGAATGAAAGAGTTCAATGATGCAAACTATTGGCGGGTTGATCAGGACGTTGCAGTTCTAGACTGATAGTGGGTTGGGTCCGTACATAGTTTGGCTGAACCTAAGATTTGGTTCCTATAGCCAGACGCCTCAATTTTGATTTGAAAGGGTAGCAGCAGATGTGTGTACAGTAAAATTCCTTTTCTAAAGATTGGGTTGGACGGTAGGTTGTGCGTTCAATATTTGTTATTGTCACTCAGGCTTATTATAGTGGAGGTTCTAATTTTCCCTTTCGTTTAGCTGCTGTAGTCTCAGGCACTTTTACTTTGGCTTCTAGCATCGACGTTGGTTTCCTTACGTAGTATCAACCCCTCTGCTTGGAGAAATAGGAATTTGAGTATAAAGGAATTCTATGATGTATAAAGGAATCATGTATGACGATTGAATCTTTTATTTAAATGTACAAGAAAATAGTATGAGGTGAAACCTTTTATGAAGTCATGTAAAAGTCTACTTAAGCATCAGGAGTTGTTTCTGGCGCAGCATTCTGCTAAATCACATGCTGAAGGCACGTGCGCTTCATATTGAGGGAGTGGTGTAAATGTAATTGTAATATTGTATGACCAACTATCTGCAACCACGTGTAAATCGTGGCTCATGCAGAGCTCCAATCTGATGTCAACGGTCTCTTGGAAATTGGACCACCGTAGTCTGAGTCACGGGTGGTTTATCTCAGTCGGTTATGTCACAGACCACCGTAGTCTGAGGTCAAGTCAAGCTGGGTTAGTAACAGCTCAGGCCCAGTCCATTATCTATTAAATTTTAAAATTTATCTGCGCATTTGTATATGAAAAATTAAACAGAACAGTTACAGCACCCCCAACGGATTGGAAACTGAGGATATCGTTCCAAAATTTAGTAATTGCTGATCGAAGATGGATATCTTTTTAATCATGAGCTCCACTAAATAGATACGTTCGTGCACAGAATTGACTGGGGTTAGTCATTTCATCCCTCCGAAAACTTAAATTAGTTTGTTTCTAGAGTAGGATCTGACCTAAAATTTACTTTCTGCAATAATCTGTTGGCTAATCCACAATCTTACATTCAATTATAACATATAGAATAGAAGAAAAAGGTGGCTGTCCAAAGACTCTATTATTCCGATATCAAACTTTTCATGTTTGGAGTGAAATCCCAGCGATTCATGTCCGAATGAGTTCCATGTTTGACTACTCCCATTCCACTAGTGAAAGGCGAAACTGTGATCCACTATACGTATATATGCTAGTCAATGTTCTTTCGTACTGATTATTGATTAACGTTGTTGAAAACTGAATCCATTTATATTCCAATATTTACTCACTTTCCCCGTTCTTTTGTTAAGGTTCACAGATTAGCATCTGACACTGCTTCAGATAAAGCTCTGCTGGCTTCATGCAAACGTTCTCCACTAAGAATTTTATATGCTGTCCTTTGATTTCGCAGAATACTTTAGATGGGGTTTCTTTTTTCAGGATAATTTCTGTAATGCCTGAAACCTTGATCTCCACTAAGGTTTTATGTCCTTGATCAGTGTGAAAATAGATGAGACCTCTTAATCCTCATAAATATGTATTCACTTCAATGGATAATAATAATTCAACGCTAAAACCCTATCGTATATCCTCCCCCTAACTTTGAACAGAGCTTCCGTTTAGGACAAGGGATTCATATTGTCCACGTAGCTCCTTCTTCCATCCCATATTTTTTCATGTTTGAAGTGTCTAACTCATCCCTAAAAGTTAGTTCAAAAGGAGGAGGTTTGTACACTATTATAAATTATTGAATGTCTTCATAGTTGTCCGATGTGGGATTCCTGACACACCCCCCTCAGTCCAGAGCAGGACTGAATATCTGATAGACATATTAGACAAAAGGACATAACCAGGCACCGCCTCAAACTATCGAGACAAACTGGCTCTGATACAATGTTACGTAACCGTTTCACCACAATAGCTTAAGCTGTTATATGAGGGCTAACTTAATTGATTTTATATATTCACTAATACACCCTCTCAAGTGAAAGCCCTTTGGGTTTGAAACTTGCACAGACTCACTCTACCTTATGCTGAATAATAAGTGGGTGATAGGATTTAAACTCACGACTACTTAATTACAAAGGCTCTGATACTATATTAAATGACCGTTTCAACACAACAACTTAAGCTTTATTTTATACCTTGATAACTGTCAGATAAAGCTTTATTTTAATACCAACCTCTCCTCTCCTCTTCTCCTCATAATCTTTCCCTGAATTTGGGATTTGTCATTTTTGTTGTGTTCCTTTCTTAAATTTTACCTTTCTATTTTAACCCCTGTACACACATTCGAGTAAAACCAAAAATTGTACCTCTATTGTCTTATATACACATTTTACAAAGCATCGAAACAGGAGAAGTGTGCGTATTTTATTACCAATATGGAAATTTTAATTTTTGTTATAACAAGTTGTAGTATTATATATATTCTTTCCTTTTAGTTTGGGTTCTGCGCTATGTAATACTTTTCAAATTCTTCCAATAAAAGCTATTTTAATCCCCAAGAAAAAGGAAAATAATGGCTCCAGCTATGGCTAAAACCAGATAGGAGATAACCATAGACGTTTTCATAGGTTGAGACGGAGACAAATTACCAAACCAATCCATCTTATTGATGCCAAATCTAATATCTGACAGTTTCCTACGATAAACTCTCTATCTAAAACATTTGACTAATTGTTTGTAACGACGTCATGTCATTATTTAGCATACTTGCACTCGTCCAAAAGTGACGGAACATCAAACTGCCAATTAGCTATTAGGCATTTTGAGCCGACTAATATATTCTTTCATGATAGCAGAGTAATTAGCTATTAGGTATTTTCGACGCGTAATATTTGAGCTGGACTTTTTTGTAGTTAAAAATCTCTTATTCGACGCAACACACTAGATAATATCACTCAACCCTTTCGTCTTAGGCATCAACGAATTATTCACCTAAAATTAAGTCATTCTTATACGCTATATTTACGAAGAAAAAAATTGTTGCGCAGATTAGCTCATTAACTTTGCAGTTAATTTTGATATTAAAATTACCACTCTTAATAGTAATACATCTTTTTTAGTTTTTAAAATTACGAAAATTCGAATTATGTCGCTCTTGTGTTTAATGATTTCGACTTTTATTTTATTAACTAATATGAGCTACGAATTTCGCTGTGTTCCGACTTCCATATCTCATAGTCGGTGGGGGTGAAAGTGAAAATAGACCCACAACTGTCTGAGAACTTGGGCTTAGCAGTTTCTCGTGGTAAGTTCAAAATCTCCCGTTGTTCTCGCATCAGAAAAGCGAGGGTGACCGACGGTTGAACCGGATAAAATCTGAACCATCCATCTGAAAGACTTTGGAGACGTCCAGACGCGTGACGAAGCAGTGAGCGTAGCTTTTGTATGGAAGGCAAGTTGCCGTCGAACTGGAAACGTAACAAGCAAAAACTTGGTGGGGTCCACCTCCGCACGAGGGGTCTCAAGGCCACGTCAGCAAATCTCTGTCGTTTCTGATTCCTTAAAAGGCTTGCCAATTTGTCTCTCTACTTTCGGCCTCCATTCATAATTTTATTTATCATCAGATTTTCACATATAATAATAAATTCATTTTTTAGAGGTTGCTTATTTGTAATTCAAAAATCTAAGTTCAAATGATAAAACAAAGGATCTGCTTGATAAACAGCTGATTGTATTAACTGTTAGCTGTTAACTGATAGTTGATGGCTGATAGCTGATTTTATCAACTGATTTGACTAGCGAATTGCATTAGTTGTTTGTTAGAGATAGTTGATAAAATTAGTTGTTTAGTATTAACCGTT
>JANIHZ010000001.1:13448772-13464985 GCA_027478365.1 Erythroxylum rufum
CTGACTGATGTAGTACGCCACCCTCGCGGGGCACGGACTCGGATATCATCAACGATGTCGGGTTCGGGTCACGCGGGAGTGGGGTGTTACAGGCAAAGAGAAAGCTTAGCCCTCCATCTTCTTCGTAGGTCTCCAAGGGAGTGGAGTTTTGCCCCTTTTTGTCTTCAAAACCGAGCCTTCCATTTTTTTCCTAAACAAAACATAAAAAAAATTCATCCCCTTGGTTGTCACCAATATGTTGCTTTTATACGAAAATGTAAGGTTTAATGGACAACTGGCCCTTCTCAAGATGGTGAGTGGGTGTGTCATAGGTGTGAGTGGTGTGTCACACCCGTGACATACCTTGGCATGGGTGTGAGAGTGGTCTCACACCCATGCAACCCCTTGTATAATTATGAGACTGCTCACAGATGTGACATTTTTCTAGATGGTTGTGAGCTGCCAAATGCTCTTCATCTTGATGTTTTCTTGTCTTCTTTTACTTTTAATCTTCTTATTCTTGCTCTATGAAGTTAATCTTTGAAAAATGGCTCAATTGTAATACCTTTGTCTCACTTTAGCTCTTTTGCTTCTGAATTGTACCTAAAACTGTATATGAAATAAAGTGAGTATCTTAAGCATTTTCATATCATTAATCACTAAATGTTATTGAATAAATATACAATCAATTAAGCACATATCAATTTCTACCACACTTAGCATTTGGTCGTTCTTGGGCAAAACATCAAAATTAAAATCACATACCCAAAACATTTACTCATTTTCCATTTTTCCCAAAAATATATAGTCATAAGCAAAGATGAATGACTTTTAAAAGCATAGCAAGAACTTAACCTTCAACGCTTCTACTCATGACTAATCAACATTTATCACCTTTAGAAACTAAGCATCTAGAGGTAGACTTAGACAAAATGTGTTTAAATAAGATAGATTCATGGGTACATTCGAATACCATTCATAATCAGGACATTCCATTACTTTGCAAATCATTTTATTTCTCCACTACTAGGATTAACATGCATAATCATGAATCAAAGGACTTTTTAAGGTTATAATGTGGGAAAGGGTAAGATAAGATGAATTTAGGTAATTTAGTATAAAAGCCATCAAAGCTAATGAATCAAAAGTAACACTTAATGCATCATCAAGCTCAAAAACTAACATTCATATACAATTGTGTACATTAACTATCATTAATGTAAAACTATGTTTTCTAGCTCAAATTCAAACTTTCATATCACAAACCACAAGATGGATAACCAACTAGAAGGAATCACTCATATAATTGATGAAAATACATTGAAACTACAAAGAGTGCTCCTTCAAAGCCATATCTACCTTAAATGCATTATAAGCAAATCACCCATTCAATATAACTTTAGGATGAGAAGCCAGTCATGCATAATTTTTCAAAACAAGTATATTTCCTCCTCGAAATTTTTATTCAAACATTTTTTCTTTCTTTTCTTTTTCTTTTCTCTTTTTCTTTCTTTTTTTATTTAAAAATTGAAAGAAGCTACATCAACATGGGAATTTCATTGATAAGACATAAAATAGCACCCCAACAATTATAACCATCCCATACATATGCACATCCCCACACTTATACTTTTGTACATCCACAATCATCAACAATCAACAAATGCTCCACTAGCTTTAACATTTGGTTAGGTTTAAAGCACATAATGTGGTTAGCACAAAAAGAAAAGCTAATAAAGCTCAAGGGGGCTTATTAAAAGGAAAATCATATTGATGGGTAGGCTATTTGGCAAATGTGGCTCATGAAACAAAGAATACCTATATCATTTCCATGTTAATGAATATGATAAAAATGTGACCTTCAATAGAAAATCAAAGCAAAGTCTGGATGTACATGTCATGAAGATCACATATAAACAAAGGAAAATGAAATTGATATAAATATATCATTATATAAAGGCTCAAAATCTCATTGGCTTTTGTCTACCACTATTCACTACTCTTCTAAAGATAATGCACATTGACCAATCATAAAAGTAAAAATATATGCTAAAGTTTCCATGGATTCTTCTAGTCAATTCAGTCTCTAATCATGAACATAGTCCTAGAAATAATAGAAAACGAAAAAATGTTTCTTTCTTTCTTTCTTTCTTTCTCTCTTTTTGATTGAATACTTAAAAACAAGCAAGAAACAAGCAAACTTAAAAACAAACATGCATATAAAAAGAAATGTGAAAATGTAAAGGAAAAGAAATTAACTTCCCTTGGGTTGCCTCCCAAGAAGCACCTTTGTTTAGTGTTGCTGGCATGACTCTATACTTTCCTTACATGACAAAATTATGATCCTTGGGTGTTATAGTTTGAGCTATCTCCAGATGAGGTTGTTCAGGATAGGGCCTTGGTTGATAATCATTCACATTCAGCATCTTCCCTATTCTCCAACTTTTAATCTCTACTGAGTCCCTCCACTATTGGAATATCTCAAATGTCTCTTCACCTTTTTCTTCCTTGTTCAATATCTCTAACCTACTAGGTAAGGGTAAAGAGTTAATCTTAACAATAAATTGGAACTCAATATTTACCTCCTAGCTAAAAGATGTATCCTTTTCTCCTTCGAGCTCCTCCTCCACTTCTTTGACACAAGCAATTCCTTGAGTAGGCATATCAAGATTCTCAAGCTCCTCTCTACTTTGTAAGGTCTCTGCACTAATGTCCCATTGGTACACCTCAAGTTGGGATGGTTGCATCTCTTCACCTTGTGATTCTAAGCGATCGATCCTCACTGCCATCATGTTTTGTATGCTCAATTTTATCTCCTACTAAATTTGTTGTAAACCTTGTTGAAGCTGCTGCTGTATACTCTATTGAAGTTGTTGCATATTCTATTGAAATTGAAGATTGTTAGCAATAATAATATTAAGCATATCTTCTAGAGATGTACCTGAGTCGTGATAAGAAGCTTATGACCTATACGTGCATTACTGTGTGCCCTGTATACTATCAAGGAAGTATTTTTATTGATTATGTCATCCATAATTAAAGTTAGTATTATCATTTCCAATATGAGCTATAAGATTGGGAATAATTGAAAAGATCAAGTAAAAAGATTAAAAATTGAAAAGAAACTAATTACAAACAAAAATGCACAAAACACCAATTAAAATCAAGAACAAAAACTAAAACACCGCATTCCTTGGCACAATGCCAAAATTGACGTAGTGTGTCGTAACACTACTCAAAATAACTAGACCTATAAGTATAGCAGTGATGAGTCTAAGTCAATCCCCACAGAGAGTGTTCTGTTAGATCTTATTATAAAATCAGTAGGTGTTTAGGTTATGGGGGGTTGGATTGGTTTAATAACAAAATAAAATTAAATTAAACTAATGAAAACAAATTAAAGAAAATATGCAAAAATGATGAAAGTGATGAATTCATTAAAGACCCAATTTTTTGGTTCAATCTTAGTCTACACATAATTAGACATAATTCATTGAATTGTTATCTTCATACCCCTCATTGAATTATTGGTCGTAGATTAACAATAAGTTGTATTAACCTCAATTTTCTCTTAGGTCCTGTTTAATTAAGAAACATTCGTTAATAAAACCTAGCTATCGAATAACCTAGGAGACGCTCTCTAGATTTAATTAGACAGCCGCATTATAAATTACACAAATAAACCAATCTAAGCAACAACCACATACGCTCAGGTCATTTAACCTAGGTTATGTTAACTCTAATGCTTCCAAATCATTAGTTGTCACAAATGAATCTCAACATAAAAATTACGAATTATATTAAAATTCTAGCAATGAGTTCTTACATAAATAATCTAATGATAACAAAAATAAAGATCATTCATACATGAAACCCCAAATCCATATGTATTGGATAACATAATCAATCCTTAAAGAGAGTAAGAATAACAAACATAATGAAAGGTACCCTTAATCAGATTCTTCGACATCGATGTCACATTTGAACCAGCGTCGAGAAGCTCAACCCTCCATCTTCTCCATAGGTCTCCAAGGGATTGGAGTTTTGCCCCTTCTTCTCTTAAAAATCGAGCCTTCCAATGTTTTCCCAAACGAAACATCAAAAAACATTCATCCCGTTGGCCATCACCAACATGTTTCTTTTATATGAAAATGTAGGGTTTAATGGACAGCTGGCCCTTCTCACGGTGGTGAGTGTGTCATGGGTATGTGGGCGTAAGGGTGGTCTTACGCCCATGCAGTCCCTTGCATAGCTGTGAGATTGCTCACGGTTGTGACATTTTTCTAGATGGTTGTGAGCTACCAAATGCTCTTCATCTTGATGTTTTCTCGTTTTCTCTTGCTTTTAATCTTCTTCTTCTTACTCCATGAACACAAGTGAGTCTGAATCTTTAGAAAAATGACTTAATTGTAATGCCTTTGTCTCACTTTAGCTTTTTTGCTTCCGAATTGTATCTAAAACCATATATGAACTAAAGTGAGCATCTTAAGCATTTTCATATCATTAATCATTAAATTTTATTGAATAAATATACAATCAATTAAGCACATAGAAATAAGTAAATAGGAAAGACTTGAATAGGAGGGATTCATTTAGCTAATGGATACAAATCATCCTTAATCACCCTTAAATTTAAAATCCTTCCAAAAATAACTTGTCAAGTAATAATAATTAATGAAAGAAAGTTAAAACAAGAAACTGCCATCTAATCCCACATCTTTAGCCTTTTTAACTTATTGGGCTTCATAAAAAACGAGCATATAGGTCAACCTTGCATATTGGTCTCTAAGCGTTATGTTTTCATATGTTAGGCTTTTTCCATCACCTTGGGCCTAAAGATAAGTAATTAATCTTTGTAATGACTTAGAATCTTTGACAAAGCCCATATTGTCTTGAATATCCATGATTAACCCTTGCCAAGCCTCCTTCATGCACTTAGTTTTTACTCTTGTCATAGGACCTCTAAGTCCTTATAAAGGATTAGTGACTGTAGATGCAAACTAATTTCTATCAAGCCTTAGTTAGAGTTAAGTGGAATGAGTTATATATGCCTAATGATTAGGGAGCTTAGGTGTTTTATTAATCAGAACTACTAACAAAGTACTTGTAATGAAGCGGATATGGAGGATATTGACTAGTAAGTAAGTATGGAGGGTGAAATAAATATTTTTCATTATCTCTTGGGTGGTAATTTCTAGTCTATTGAGCCAAAATATTACTCTTTGTGGACAATAATAAATTTTCTCAAGTTGAGAGAAGCTATCAGGAAAGAATTTTCATCTTCCACCTCCTTCTAACATGAAAATTGGACTTTAATGACCCTGTCTTTAGAGTTGACAGACTACAAATCCTAAAAAGAATCATCCCGGAGCTAGAAACTATTTATGAGGCACTTAATTTAGCTACAAGATATAGTTAGCTTTTGTCTAGTTCACATATTACTAACCAAATCTTGAAATCTCATTAAACAAATGACACCATAACGTGGAGCAATTCATCCTTATATGTCTTTACAAATAACTGTCGTACAGAATTTTTAAGGGGCCAAGCTCCAAAGGTAAAATGGCATAAAGTGATCTGGTTCAAGCAAGCATAGCCAAGAGCTTTTTTATAATTTGTAATTAGCTCTTGAAGGTAAGTTGAGTTCTTTGGACATACTAAACTCTTTAATACATCTGATTAATGCATCTTTAATCAATAAGAAAAGGAATCTGTGAAGCATCTTTTCTTTAAATGTCAATTCTATTGAGGTGTAGATGAGTTGTAAATAGATTAGAAGAATTAGTTTGAAATCTCTTAAATTGAGGAATTAGGTTATATAGTCTTCCAGATTTAGGAATGATTTAGTTTCCTACTCTTGTAATCTACTATATAATATTGTATATTGTCTATTCAAAAGATGAGAAAAATCCTAGAATTCACATTTATGAACCAAACATTGATATTCAATTCTTATGTAAACAATGATGGCATACTTAAGCAAAGTACATAATGCAAATATGCTTCAACATATTATCCATATACTGAAAATGAACATTTATAAGCCGAACATTGATACTCAACGCTCATTGATACAAATTATCAATATAATTGCTCATCATTACAATTCATTATTACAACCAATACAAATCCTCATCAATACCAAGTATTCATGTTGTATTTCTTATTTATATCTCTTTACTTTATTTTCTGTGTTAGGCATGCACATTTTCTGTGGGTGTGGATAACAAGTGTTGTGGATATCTGCAGATATCAAATTGTAGATACCCAAGGGTATCGAACTGTGGATATCCAAAGGTATCAAACTGTGGATACCTAAAGGTATCAGACTGTGGATACCGGTAGTGTCAAACTATAGCAGCTGCACTATAACCCTATAGACATGCCTATCTATCCACAACCAACATAATAGAGCAGGCACTGTAACATTTTCTTTTAATCATATACCAATTTCATGATTAATATATTGACAAGTCATATGATATACATCTCAGGTCATAAAATCTATATTTGCATTCATACATGCAATTCATGGCTTACTACCATTATAAGGATATCAAAATCACACTTATATAATCATATTATACACATATAAGTAATGAATATGCATACAATTCATTTATGTACATGTAAATTTTCTTTGGAATACATTATGCTCAATCTTATATTCCAATGTTTAGTCTCCCAATTCATATGTGGTAAGTCTTATTTCATTTCTTTCTAGGTGTTCAAAAAGTTTCATACACATTCAAAAAGATTTAGATAAGATGTGGTAGAAATCGAAAACAAAAACAATGCCACGGTCGTGCAAACACTCTCTCCATTCAACCACTACTTGTTCCTCAATATGCATATAGAAAAAGGGAGAAATGGGTTTTAAGGTCTTTTAGACATTTCTTCCTCTATGTCTATAGTTTCTATAGAGCCAACAATTATACCATTTGGACTTCTAAATCATGAGATATAGGCAAAATATCACAAGCTAATCTAAAATAGGGGCAGCATCAGGTCACCTTTTTTGATCTCAATTTCAAACATCATAGAGCCAGAATTAAGTCAGAGTTACTTATAGAGATATTTATCTCTATGTCTTAGGTTTCATATGCAACTAAAATCACACAATTTTGAGGTATGTAGTGTACGTTATGTCTCAAACAAGCCCTAGACAGAATTCCATTACACAATACTCTCTTGTCATATACAACCAAGTTCGTGCAAAGTAATACCAAAATAACAACAAAGAAACATCCCAGCAACAATTCCACATCCAAATGAATCTTTATATCCATTCAATCATACACAAATACATAAATTAACTAAGTGAAGTTCCAAACCTTAAAATTGGCAAAGTAGTTCTTCTAATGTTTTTCCTTCCCTTCCTCTTTGGCTTTGCTTAAATCACAAAGTGAAAAATGATGGGATGAAGAAGGTGAAATGGAGAGGAGAAAAATCTGAAGTTAAGCCATCAAAGAGTCGTCCATCCCCTTTCTCCATATGCCTTTTCATGAATTTTATAGTCTTAGACACATGTTTCAATCTCATTGGACCATATATAACAATCCTATTTGAACATGTGTTAGAATCCATTGGATCACGTGTTACAATTCTATTGGACCACATGTTAAAATTATATTGGAAAATGTGTTAAAATTCTATTGGATCATATGTTGCAATTCTATTGGACCATGCGTTACAATTCTATTGGACACGCATGCTTTAATCTTATTGGTCTATAAGTTGACTTTAGGAAAATTGCATATTGATCTTTCTTCTTCCTTTAATTACCACATTGGCCTATAAGCTTATCGATTTATTTCATTCCCCTATGTCTTACGTTTCTAATGGAATAAATTTCATGCAATTTGGTTAATTATATCGGGAGTTATACCCCAAAAACTATAGGTTGTTCGAAAATAAGGATAGTAGCTAGAACTCAACTTCAAAACGGAATTCAAAACTGTTAGAAGTAGAATCAGATTTCGGTTCCTCATGAAAGTTTAGATCTATGTCTCTGGTTTAACCTCCAATTGAAATTATCCAATTTGGAGGTCTATAGGAAAAGATCTGGCCAAATTACAGAAGTATGTTCAGTAGAACCTATCTAAACAGTGAGGTAGACATCCCAAATCAACTAACTTCAGTCTTATCATGCAAAAGTAACACAACAATACATCCAATTTAACCAAAAACATCCCTTTACTTATATAATACTTCTTTTATCAATTCCCTTCACACCACATCCATAAATCTAAGGAAACATTTAAAAAATTTCGATACATATTTCGCGTCTAAGTATGTATGTCCATGCCGAAGCGAACAAATTATCCATTTACCCTTTTCTTTTACATTAAGTACCATTATTTCTCTTACTAAGATGTACTTAATTCATTATGTTCACTTCTTAATACATAATACTTCTAGGTATACATTGGGGTGTTACAATTGCATGTTCGTATCTTTTTTCTTCTTTTTGTTTCTTTTCCTGCGTGTTTTAGGCTTCATTTGCCATTCCACCTTGTCTTTCCTTCTATGATTCCTATTTTGGCAGCCTTAATTACTGTAAATTTTCTCCTTCACCATGTCAACCTCCCAAACCTCCGTATCTAACAATTCTAACCCCTCAGAAGCATCCAGTTCTTTTCAGAAAATTGGAGGTTTGTAAAATATTCTGGCTCCCTATAGGCTTAATAGGAAGAAATCCCTTAAATGATCTCAATTTATCCGCATATACCACAAGGGCAAAGGTAGGCTTAGACACCTTATTGGACAAGACCGAAAAAGGATGACCTGATGTTTGAAGAATGGGATGAGGAGGATTCCATGATAATGTCTTAGCTATAGGATTCTATGGATCTTATGATAAGTGACATGTGTATGTTTTTGTTCATAGCAAAGGAGATTTGGGACTACATTCATCACACCTATTTGAAGACCCGTGATGCTGCCCAAGTGTACGAGATCAAGGTCAAAATTGTAACCACTAAGCAAGGAGTCTATCACAGGTATGCAAATCTGTTGCAAAATCTGTGGCAAAATGTTGATCATTACCTAGTTTTCAAGATGAAATGCCCTGAGGATGCTTTGCCATTTTGAAGAGCTTCATTGGAAAAGAATGTGTCTAAGATTTTTTTTATCTGAATTGAATCCTAAATTCGATCAGGTTAGGGTTTAAATCCTTGGTTAGGAGGACACACCACCTCTAAAATAGACAATTTCATTGATTTGAGCAGAAGAAAGCTGAAGGAGTATTATGCTTGAACCACAAACCATGGACGGGTCAACCTTAGTAAAAAAAATAGATTATCAAGAGAAAGGAAATAGTGATCTGACTAAACATAATAGTAAAGAAAACTAGTGGAAGG
Source organism: Erythroxylum rufum (assembly GCA_027478365.1). Lineage (NCBI taxonomy): Eukaryota > Viridiplantae > Streptophyta > Magnoliopsida > Malpighiales > Erythroxylaceae > Erythroxylum > Erythroxylum rufum. The sequence goes on from JANIHZ010000001.1 coordinate 13,458,114, forward strand.
AGAATAAGGAAAATCTTTAGTACATCCATTGTAAGAAACCGAGGCAAATAAAAGAAAAGAGTTGGAAGCTAAATGGTAAGCCACCAAGCCGAGAGTGGGAAAATCGTAGGGCATAGTAGAGTCCTTAAGCACATATGGCATAGCAACCCAAAGCTGACCAAAATTCAACAACAGGGGGATGAACAATAAAGAAATTGAGAAGTTGGGAAGCTTGTTGGGATCTCTTAAGAAGCTTTCTAGAGTTTGTTCTTTAGCTCTTTCAGGTAAGCCTTCACTTCCTTTTTTCATGAATACCTTAGAAAAATTTTGTACCATCTCTTAGATAATAGATTCCGATGCCATATACCATATGACACCTACATCTCAACTCTTCCATTCTTATACCCCGTACCCAAGTAATAGAAAGACTGTAGTGGTCAATAGATCTTTAGCTATTATTGCAAGGTTCAAAGATATATATATCACACCTACCATTATTCATAAAAATGTCCTCCATATACCAAAACTTTCAGCTAGCTTTATTTCCATTCAAAAGCCTACCTATGATCTTAAATGTTATGCTACTTTTTTCCCTTTTTATTGTGGTTTTTAGAATTAGGTCTTGGGAAGTAGGATTGGACTTGCTAAGGAAAGAAGCAATATTTACCACCTTGAATCACCTCAAAAAGTTAGGAGCAATTTGTTTTGGTCATTTATTAGTGCCTCAAGTAAAGATTCCATTTGGCTGTATCACCTGTGCCTAGGTCATCCATCTTTTAGAGTTTTAAAGGTTATATTCCTCATTTGTTCCAAAGATTAGATATTTATGAGTTTCATTGTTATATTTGCGAATTGACAAAATGTACTCAGGTATCTTTTCCTATTAGCAATAAAAGTTCTCATCCCCTTTCATTTGATTCATAGTGACATATGGGGTCTCTCTACTACACCGATCATTTATAGGGCTTGTTGGTTTGTATCCTTAATTGATGATTGCACTCAAGTTACATGGCTCTTTCTTTTTAAACAAAAATCTGATGTTAGCATTGTTATACCTAATTTATACTCAATGGTTCAAAACCAATTTGGAGTTAAAATAAAAAGCTTTAGGAAAAACAATGTTAGAGACTAGTTGAACTAGATTTTGTAACCCTTCTTTCAAACATAGGGCATTATCCATGATTCATCATGTGTTAACACACCTTAACAAAATAGGGTAGTTGAAAAGAAAAATGGGAACTTACTTAACACTACCCAAGCCGTACTCTTTCAAGGGAATGTTCCTAAGTCTTACTGGGGAGAGGCTATTCTTATTGCCACATAAATGATAAATAGACTTCCTTCACGTGTGTTAGACAACAAAAGTCCCATAGCGATCCTTAATAGTTTCTACACATACTTCAGAACCTCACATGGCCTCACACCTAGGGCATTTGGGTGCACTGCTTTTGTCTATGTCCATAGCCAACATAGAGGCAAGCTAGACCCCCGAGCCATCAAATATGTGCCCTTGGTTACTCCTTCACTCAAAAGGGATACAAGTGTTACAACCTATAATCCAGAAAATTTTATATCTCTATATATGTCACCTTTATAGAAAATACACCTTTTTTTCTCCAATTCCTCTGATATGTGCTTAATCAATTATATATTTATTCCATAACACTTAGTGATTAATGATATGAAAATGCTTAAGATACTCACTTTAGTTCATATTTGATTTTAGGTACAATTCAGAAGTTAAAAAGCTAAAGTGAGTCAAAATCACTATATTTGAGTCATCTCCTTCAAACTCAAACCCACTTATCTTTATGGAGAAAAAAAGGAGAATGATTAAAGCAAGAGAAGAAAAAAATAAAATAAAATGAAAAGCATAAAGAGTGTTGAACCAGATCACGGTAATATGTGATTTGTTATGGCCGTGAGACACATCTCATAGCCATGACAAAAGGTGTCATAGGTGTGACTCATTTGTCACACCCATAACATTTTGCATGATGAGGCTCATAGCTGGCTCACAGGCATGACACCATCATGCACACCCGTGAGAAATGGTCAGTTCACCCGAACCCTAATTTTTTGTATAAAAGCATCGATTTGACGGTAGAAACAATATGTTTCGTTTGGGGTTTTCATTTTGAAGTGTGAGCTCTCGGTTTTGAAGAGAAGAAGGGGCAAAGCTCCATTCCTTTGGAGACCAATGAAGAGATAGCTTCCTAACTCTGGTTCAAAAGTGATATCAATACTAAAGAACCCAGTTAAACATATCTTTCATTGCTTTTATTTTTCTTTCTCTCTTTAGGGATTGATTATGTTATCCTATACATATGGATTTGAGTTTTCACATATGAATGATCTTTATTCTCATTATCGTTAGATTGTTTATGTATAAACCCATTACTAGAATTTCAATATAATCCGTAATTGTTATGTTGAGATTCGTTTGTGTCAACTTATGGTTTCTAATCATTAGGGATAACATAACCTAGGTTAAATGACGCAAGCTTGTGTGGTTGTTGCCTTGATTAATCTGTTTTCTTAATTTGTAATCCAATTGTCCAATTAAATCTAGACAGCTTGTTCTAGGTTGTTCGAAAGTTAGGTTTAATGAGCTCTTTTTAATTAAACAAGACCTAAGAGAAAACCGGGACTAACATAGTATGTTGTTAACCTACGATTAATGGTTACTAGGAGAGGTATGTGAACAATAATTCAATGAAGTATGTTTGATTGTGTGTAGGTCAATGAAGTATGTTTGATTATGTGTAGGTCACTTTTCAATGTTTTCTTTAATATACTTTCATTAGTTTAGTTTCATTTTATTTTCTTATTTGAAAACCAAAACAAACCCCCTAAAACCTAAACACCAATTCTTTTCATAACAAAAGCTAACCGAACACTCTTCGTAGGATCGACCTAAACTCACCATTGTTATGGATATAGGCCTAGTTATTTTGAGTAATGTTATGACGTGCTACGCCATCCTCTCTTCAGGGGGAGATTTCAATGATGGAAGATATCACTTATGGGTCCTTTAAACCACTTAAAACCCTTAACCTTCCTCATGTTCAAACTCGTATTGTTGAACCCGAGTCCTTTGAACCAATTACATCTGAGTCATCCAATTCTGCCACTGAACTTGTTTCATCTCTTGTTCCAACTAGTGTTACTCAGGTGTATTCAAGGAGAAAGGTGTTCTAGAACTGACACAGGTCCTAAAATCCAACTTAGACTCTAAGTATGAAATCATGGTAAGATTTGACTCACCTTTACACACACAATTTGTTGAAACATCCACTGACCCAAAAGATGACCAAGCCCTTCCCATTTTTGTTAGGAAAACTACCAAAGAATGCACTAAATGACCACTCTATCCACTATCTCACTATGTCTCTAGTAAGCTCCTGTCACCAACCTATAAAAATTTCATTGTGAGTTTAAACACCATTACTATCCCTAACACTGTTTTTGAGGAATTGTCAAAAAGGGAATGGAGGGGTGCTATAAGAAAAGAGATGAATGTATTAGAAAAGAATAGATCATGTGAGAATGTTGTTAAACCGAAAGGGGAAAACATTGTTGATTGTAAGTGGCTTTTCACACCGAAATACAAGGTTGATGGATCCCTTAAGAGATATAAAGCAAGATTGGTGGCCAAAGGGTACACTCAGACTTATGGGGTTAATTATCAGGAGACTTTTGCTCTAGTTGAAAAAATAACACTGTGAGAATTTTGTTATCATTGGCTGCCCACTTCAATTGGCAACTCTTATAGTATGATGTTAAGAATGCATTTTTCCATGGTGACTTATATGAAAAATCTACATGAACATCCCACCAGGATTTTAGGGGGACATAGGTAACAAAGTGTGCAAGCTGAGAAAGGCCCTTTATGGGTTAAAACAATCTTCTAGAGCATGGTTGAGAGATTTGCAAAATTCATGAGGGAGTCCAGGTATAAATAAAGCCAAGGTGACCACACTCTTTTCATTAAGCATTCAGTTGTAAAGGAAGTTACTGCTCTTCTAGTTTATGTAGATGACATCATAGTGACTGAAAATGATGAGAGAGAGAAGTATAAATTGAAAGAGAGACTAGTAAAAGAGTTTAGGATAAAGGAACCGGGGAAACTGAAGTACTTCCTAGGTATTGAGGTGGCATATTTCACATGAGGGATTTTCATAGCTCAACAAAAGAACTTGATTGATTTATTTGCAAAAACAAGGAAAAATGGGTGTAAGCCAATCTTCACCCTAATGGATCCAAGCCATACGTTGGGAGATGCTAAAGAAGAACCATCTATTGATAAAATAATGTATCAAATATTGGTTGGTAGACTCATATACCTTACTCACATTTAGCCAGACATAGCATACTTGCTAAGTGCGATTATTCAATTCATACCTGATCCAAGAGAACCTCATCTTCAAGATGCCTACAGGGTGCTACATTACTTGAAACGCAATTCAAGAAAAGGAATTTTGTTTAAGAAAAATAATACTCTTACTCTAGAAGCTTACACTGACGCTGACTATGCAGGTTTCCTAGCAAATAGAAGATCAACAACAGGGTATTGTACTTTTCTTAGAGGAAATTTGGTAACTTAGAGGAGCAAAAAGCAGAATGTGGTGGCAAGGTCATCTGCAGAATCATAATTTAAGGTTATTGAACTACATTGGCTGAAGATTATTTTAGATGATTTTAGAGTCAAATGGCACGATCCTATGAAGTTCTATTGTGATAACAAGTCAACCATCAATATTGCTTGTAATCCTATACAACATGATAAGACAAAACATATTGAAATTGATAAACATTTCATTAAAGAAAAATTGAAACTTGCTTCACTGATTCCTTGATGAGTCATCTCTCCTTTGCTTAGAAAGGTAAGCAACACTTTTATGAGGAATTTATTTCAGGCCAAAAACTTTTGAAATCTCAACAAGGCATTTAAGATCACATCAATTGAAGTAGTATCATTAACACTTAACATGAGTAAGTCATCAACAAAAGCAAGTTAAGTGATATTGAGCTCACTAAAATGAAAATGATATTTGAAATTTATGCTTACAGAAACACACATCTAAGTCATTCTTTATAGCACCTCTATAGTGATAGTGAATAGGTAGGGACATCAAGGATCCCCCTGTCTTATTTCCCTAGTCGCTTGATAGATCTGTGTATGTTCACCATTCATTAACATTGAAAAGGATACTAAATATATGCAAGAGTGAATCCAATTAATGCACTTACTAGGATATCCAAAATCATAGAGTGAATTGATGGTGAAAACCAATTCCATTGTATCATATGCTTTGGTGAAGTTTATTTTGAATGCACAACTTCTAACATGTTCTTTCTGATTTTAGTCTTTGAACAATTCTTAAGATAGCATTATATTGTCACTCATACTTTTACCAAGAACATAGGCCCCTTGACTAGGATTGATTATGTCTGGTAAAGTATTCCTTAATATGTAGGCAAGAATCTTTGAGTTAATCTTATACACCCCATTGCAACAGGAAATTAGTCTGTAATCATTCAATTTCTTAGGTTTAGGACCTTAGACACCAATGCAAGGCAAGTCTTGTTCATTTCAGTGTGTAATCTGCCACTTTTGAAGAACTCTTGTATTGCTCTGACCACAGTTACTTCCAGTAAATTCCATTTCTCTTTAAAAAACTTGGCATTAAATCCATCTGGATCTGTAGACTTATCTAGATGAAATGAAAATAAGACCTCCTTTATCTCACCACTAGTGACTTTTTTTATAAGACCAGATATTTGACTATGATTTATAGAACTAACCATTCGATTGACCCAGCTGATGGGAAGGCTTGTAGTATATGTATAGACTCCATTTATTACTTGAAAGTGACTTTTTGCCATTCTTTTCAGTTCCTCTTAATCATTTATCAACATACTATACTTATTCTCAAGACAAATAATCTTGTTCCTATTTCTATTGCCTTAGATTATACTAAAAAAGTATTTAGTGTTTTTGTCTCCTTGTTGCAACCATAAGATTCTAGACTTAAGTTGTTACATAGAGGAAGAGAGAAAACAGTTGAAATCTCCTGCCACAAACCTAGGCATGGTATTGTTTGAATCAATTTCTTACATATCTTTCCATAATCTGATTCTTTGACACTCCTTATTAGAAGCATATACCATAGTTATTGGAAATGGAATGTTAAGTGATTTTAGAACAAGTTCACAGTGAATAAGTTGGTCAGTGCAGAAACACCGAGATAATCAAATAAGCCAGATCTATTGCAAAAATGGCCCTTCCATTAGGGTGTTTAGATTGACTGCTCAAAGTTTGCCAATCTGAAGGTATAAATTTCTACCCATTATGAAAAAATTCTTTAATCTTAGTTTCCACCAAACCAATAAAATAAGATTGACTAGCTCTAAGATAGTCTTTTAAAGCTAGTTGCTTATTAAGGCAATTAAGTCCCCTAACATTCCATATTGTGAACACCATTAGGAGTGAGTGGGCCTAGTCCTTCTCTTAGATTTTTGACTTTTTGTCCCAGTTGCTTGCTATTCCTCAATCTCTAGTTTAGTTGTTAAGTCAAAATTGACTTTACGTATTGAAAGATTTTGATGAAAAACAAAAAGAAGATAAAATAAAAAAGCAGCCGAAGCATAAACTAGTTGAAGAAGAAAGCAGAAAAGCAGACGGAAGCCAAGTTAATAAAAAGCAAACGGAAGCTTAGTACAAAAGCAGACAGAAGCTTAGTACAAAAGCAGACGAAGCAAAAGCAGATGGAAGCTTAGTACAAAACCAGACGAAGCAAAAGCAGACGGAAGCTTAGTACAAAAGCAGACGAAGCAAAAGCAGACGGAAGCTTTACAGAAAGCAGATGATAGCTTATGCGGAGCAGAAA
>JANIHZ010000001.1:13481243-13492853 GCA_027478365.1 Erythroxylum rufum
CTTATTCCATTTATTTAAATAAAACCCTCCTACAAACCACAATTCAATCTAAACCTCAAAATAAAATTTGAAAACATAAGTATTCAGTCAGAAAAGAATTCGAGGGCCAACATCGTAAATAAAACCATAAATAACACATTGTCTGAAAACCAAAACTTTCCTCATTTCATTTCTCAAACTATAATTTACACTGTAGCATTAACCATCATCCATATTTTACAATGTCAACCCAGAGTGTTTACAACTCAGTCTACATAATATGCTATATATATAAGGAAACTAAACAAAAATTAAAACAAACTATTTCTTCAGTCACAGCTGACTGACCTTTGAGCCATATATGAACTCCAAAAGTTGTACAAAATCACTTCTATGCAATTTTAGAAGTTAGGTCGTCACTCTCTCGAACCTGAAATTATCAACGTTGCAATTTTGATAAGTTTTGCGAACTCAGTAGAGTAACCATCCTCGATGGTTCACTCTTGTCAGACAATACAACAGTTCATATCATCATGTAATTCATATCAACTTGGTAACATCAAGTAATATTATGAATCACTTGTTCACAAATCTCATAATTCAAACACAAGTTCTTAACATTCATGATCACATATTCACACAAAGGAAGTCATCATAACAATGCAATTATTCAAATTATTCATATCATATTTGAATGCAATGTTTATGAGACTCAATTCATTTATTACGTTGTTGTGATTGTGTGCCTTTTTCACTATCCCATATTCGTTGTGGATACCGGGCTCTTTAACACTGTCCCTTATCCGTTGAGGATACAGGGCTCTTTAAACACATTAAGCCTTAGGCTCTAATCACGAATGTCTGAGCTTTAAGCTCTTTTTTTTAATTAGCAACATCAGTCACAACTGTCTTTATATTACATGCATTAAAATGAAATGCATGCCACAATTAAGTCATCAAATTCAATCGCATTCATTTTCGTATTTGCGCATTAACGGTAATCATTGAGCTAGGTCTGGCATTCAACTTTTCAGTTGAGAATCAAATAGTCAATCTCATTCACATACAAATAGCACTTCCAATTATGTTTACATGTATCAAACGCCTCAGATAATTATTGCCCGAAATTTAGAACACAATTAGCATATATCAAATTCAATTAGTTAATCTCATTCACATACAAGTAACACTTCCAATTATGTTTACATGCATCAAACGCCTCGGACAATTATTGTTTAGAATTCATACACAATCAGCACATATCAAATTTAATTAGTCAATCTCATTCATATATAAGTAGCACTTCTAATGATGTTTACATGCATCAAACGCCTCAGACAATTATTGTCTAGAATTTAGAACACAATCAGCACATATCAAATTCAATTCAGTAATAAATAGAACAAATTAAGGTGAGATCATCTTAGGTTACTCACTATTGCTCCCTTTTTGCTTATTGCCTTAAAGTTCCGACAGTATCTGGAAGTGGTCGCTCTACTTGCTCTTCTATATGCAATCAAATACAATTTCATGTTACCACAATGTTCATATAACTGAATATGCATTTTTATAAATGTATCATGTAACATGCATGTTCAATAACATATGCCCAGGTATACTTCTGTAATAAACCAATGCAAAGATCAATTGTACTCCAAATGTGTCAAAATTCATACACTAATTAACTATGCCAGGTTTCTTTTCAACACAGACTTTCGGGTCTACTTTATATTATCATTATGACAAGGAAAATGGTGTATTTCTATAACACTTTCTTCTAGAAAATTGTTCCCCTGTGCCTTAAGTTTCTAATGAAACTAAGATTATACAATCTGGTTTATTATTCTATGAGTTATGCTCAAAATACTACAAACTAAGTATATTTGAAATTTTGGCTAGGGCATGATCATGCATTCAAGTTGTACAAATCATATCTCTCAATTCCAATATCCAAAAATTACAAACTTTATGCCAATTGAAAGATAGAAGAATAAGATACAACTTTTGTGAAGACACCTTTGTCTGATTTGGCCTACATCAATACAGTTTATTTGATAACAACAGGACATGATTTCTGTCACAGTTTAAGGATAGAATTCAAATTCAATTCTTATAAAAACTGTAGCCAAATGTTGCTAGTTAAATGTAAATTAAGAATCATCTCATTTGGAATTCTACAGATCAAGATATAATCAAAATACCAAAACATGTTCAGTAAAATATTCCAGTTATTAGATTCCAGCACACCTCAATATTTTCATCCTAATTCATCATCATATATCTTTTCCAAATGAATTCATATGTTCATCAATTTTGTTGGAGATAAAGAACAATGTGTTATGAGTTTATTGGTTCAAGTTTCATGTCATTTGGATGTCAGGAGAAGAAGTTATAACAAAAAGAACAAAGGATGTGAAGAGAAAACACTACAGCTAACATGTTCCAGCAATTCTTCTTCACCAATAGCACATGCATTTCATTCCAATTCAAGTATCATTCTCATATCATTTAACATGCCTTAAAGCTCAGATTTCTACTTACTTGTTAAGCTCAAATTCTACCTCAAAACCTCAAGCTAATCTAGCCCTCCAAGCTTGCAAGATTGTCACAAAGTAAAGGCAAAAACAAGTTGATTTTCGGCTAGCATAAAGAACAACAAAAATCTGGTTCTTTGACTATCTTGTAAAGGTTAAAAATATGAAGTTAATGTGGTCATTTAGCAAGGTTGAAACCAAATTACAGAGATGTGTGTTAGCAACAACTTTTGGTAGAGAAAGGAGAAGAAGAGGGAGGAATTTTCCAGCAGCAGCTAGGCACTCCAAACTACCTTAACATGTGTCATTTGGCCTATAAGCCATTTATCTTTGGCATAAGCATACATGAGAATATTGATTTTTTGAACACATTTAAATGATTGTATCATGACATTGAAGAATAAAGTGTCCAAATTTTACTTGGATCAATTAGTGACTATGAGCATGGATGATATATTGAATGTATTCGAAAAGTTGAGAAGAATATTTTGAATACTTGAGGAAATCTTACATATCATGAAGGTAGAAACAATTATATGCCAAGCTTAATAAGAGTGAATCTTAGCTTGTAAACTATTGGGTCGTATAGTACCTGAACATGGTATATTGGGAGACCTAAAGAAAGTAGAGGTAATGATGAAGTGAGAAACTAAAAGGAATATATAAGAGGTCCAAAGTTTTCTAGAATTAGCTAGAAATTGGACACTACCAAAAGTTGTTAAGGGGTTTTTACTGATCTTAGCCCTTTGACAAAAATGTTTGAGGGAAAACGTGTAAATCATATAGACTGATGAATGTTAAAAAAAAGTTTTGAGGAATTATAACACCGATATTAATCAAATCGTTTAGATTTGGAGATTATGTAGTATATAATGAGGATTTTACACTAGAGATTAAGATGTAATCTATTGCAACATAAGAAAGTGATTTTGTATGCAGAGAGACAATTAAAGTCTGATGAGTTGATTATTTGATACATGATTTGAAACTTGCTGCAATATTTGTACAGTAAAACATTTCAAATCTATATATAAATATACAGATCATTAAAGTTGGAGGTAATTATTGAGTTTGAAAGAATTGAATACGAGACTGAGACAATGGTAGAAGTACTGAAGGATTATGATTGTACAAATGAGTACTATCCTAGTAAAGCTAGTGTGTATCTGATGCTTGAATAGAAAATTCAATATAGGAATAGCACAAAATCAGATATTGAAGTTACCAAACCTAGTGCAATAAAGAACATAGAACGTCGAGTTGAATTTGGGGCAAAATGAAGTATTATTAACTACACTGAAATTTAAAATAAGTTTTGCATTAAAAGATTAGCAAAGCCTGAAGTTAAGATCCAGAATTGTGAATCTTATTGAGGAATTGAAAATGAATATAAATTTTGAGTTTGGATAGGAAAAATGATACCTTGTGATTGAAATAAGAAGTATATGTACATGATAAAAATGATTGAGCAAAAGATTGTTAAAGTAAGACAAATAACAACCTATGCTATACATCCTAGTAGGAATACGACGAAATAACGTTTGACAGCTAAGGATGTACAAATAAGTGACTACATGTATGAGTTGCCAACAGTCTTAACTATTGGAGATATGCTTAAAGCTTATATTTTGGAGTTCAGAGGAACATGAGATCAATGTATAGCTCTAATTGACTTCAAGCATAATAATCATTATCATAGTGACATCATTAGAATACTGTATGAGGCGTTATACGACAAAAAGAATCCTTCGCCCTTACATTGAATAAAAAGGGCCTAAAAATAGTATCAGGCCAGAATTGATTCGAGATATTGTTGAGACGTGAAATGGATATGTATTAAAAATTAAGTGACTTAAGAAAGACAAATGAATTAAGTGGATCAACACCGAAGATATGGAATATAATAAGATAGACATAAGAGTTAAGTGTATTAATACTGAAAAGATGTGAATTATTAAGTGAAAAATGAAATGTTTCTAAGAGTATCACCTTGACAATGTGTGCTTAGGTTTGGTAAAAAGGGCAAGCTGAGCCTTAGGTACATTGTTCCTTATGAGATCATTGAGAGGATAGGACCTTTGGCATACAAGTTAGCTTTGCCCAATGAGATGTCTCATTTACATAATGTATTACATATGAGTATGTTCCAAAGATACTGATCTGATCCAACATATGTGTTATTGGATCAAGAGATTGAGGTTGTTAGTAATCTAAGTTAGGTTGAGGAGCCGATCAAGATAGAGGGATCTTAGATCAAGCAGCTGAGAAACAGAGTAATTCCATTGGTGAAAGTCCTTTGGAGGAGTCACTTGACTGAGGAAGCAACTTGGGAAACGGAGGATCATATGAGAAGACAATATCCCCAGCTGTTCGAACAATTAGGTAAGAATTTTGAGGACGAAATTTCTTAAGGAGAGGAGAATTGTAACATCCCAATATCCCATGTTAGGGGCTAGGACCCCATAATAGTGTAAATGAGGGTATACTGAGAAATTAGAAGTGCATTTCATGCATCATATGGCATATTAAATATGTTAATTGTGTTGATATTCATGAATTAATTATTATTCATTGACATATTTCGGGTATAATTGATTTATAAATGTGATTAAAATGCGAATCGTAGATTAATTGTCTTGAAAATAAAATTGGAGTGTATTAAAATTGATTTGGTAATTTTTGGTGATATTTCGGGTATTTTGAAAATTTGGAGTATTTTTGGATTTTAAAAATGTAGAAATATGGACCAATTATTTTGTGACAAGTGGAAAATAATTAGACATTTGGTATAGGTAATTAGTTGACAAATGGCAGCATAAGTGAATGAAAAATGAACTAGTAATTAGGAGACATGTGGCAGCTTAAGCAGGAGATAAATGGCTTCCATGCCAAATGACACATGTTAAGGTAGTTTCGAGACATCTTGCACCTAGTTGAATTAAGCTAAGTTGCTGCTGGAAAATTCCACCCTCTTCTTCTCCTTTCTCCACTGAAAGTTGCTGCTAACATACGTCTCTGTAATTTGGTTTCAACCTTGCTAAATGACCACATCAACTTCATATTTTTAACCTTTACAAGATAGTCAAAGAACCAGATTTTTGTTGTTCTTTGTCCTAGTCGAAAGCCAACTTGTACTGAGTTTCGAATGTTTGACTATTCTAGCATGCCACCCTTGCGGTGTTACGTACTCGGACATCACTCAGGATGTCAGGTATGTGACTTGCGAGAGTGGGGTATTATAGAGTCGGTATAATTTCCATCTTATTCTTATGTTAATTATTTTCCTTATACCGTATCATGTATGGCTGAAACTTGTTGATTTGGTTATTTTGTTTCTGTTGCGTTTTGATTTCGAAAAAAGTTTTAAAATCTACCGTTTTATCCAAATCTCACATGCTTTTGTTTTCGATCCAAGACTTCCAAAGGGACTTGATTGCTAGTTTCATAATCCACCTCCTTCAACACCTCAAATTTATCCAAACCCATCAACTCTGAGTACTCATTTGTTTTAAACACTTTACCAGTTTCTTTCCATACCCTCTTGCCTAACTGGGGCTTCCAGGTATAGGAAACTATGACTTCTTTTTTAACTAACTCCCCCACCTTATTGAGTTTCATAACAACCAACACCTTAGGAAGATCATCTTTCATTATGACCTTAATGTAAATGTGAGTATAATAAATTCTTTAAAACCTAGCAGTGGAAAAGTCAAAAGCAAGAGGCTTACCAACTGAGTTGGTAAGGAAGCTCAAACCATCAAATGTCCAACATTCAAGTAGGACATTATGAAAGTTGATCCAAACAGGGAAAAGACTCAATGTCATTCCTATCCAATTGCAATCTAAGTGACATTTTTGCACAAATAGAGGTCGACCACCTATATGCTAAGGACTTGACTCCATTACTGACTTCTTACTATCTTCATCTCTAAACTTGAATAACAAGGACTCTTCTTCAGTAAGGAGCACTTTCTCCAATCCTTCAATTTCCCATTTGTTAAATGTCTAAGCATGCATCTAAAGGAAAGAAGGTCTTTTACTAAGAAAGAATCCAACCAGGTTGCAACACCAAGCCTTTACATCTGAATCCAGGAGCCTTTCAAAGGGAAAGACCACCCATCAACCAAAGTGGATTAAACCAGATTTGGTTTTACTAAGGGAGTACTATAAGATACGACATTTCTCCAAGATTTTATAGCTTCCTTCTAGGGTGTTAGCAACGTGTCCCTACTCTTATTCACAGTTATAGAATCACAAATGGAGGGCAACTACTTGTTGCCTACCTTTTGGACCTCAAGGAGAGTCAAGCTATCTCCAATGAATGAAGCCATAAAACCAACCTAAACAGGAAAGTTACCGATAGAGGACTGGTAACTTTTTTAATCACAAACCCTTCAAGCCTTTGCCTTTAATCGCCCATCAATAACACTTCAAACACGAGTAGCTATATGAAATTTATTTTTCACGACACTATAGATTAACTATAAAACCTCCTCAGTAAAACCATGCAGGGCTCTCGCCTCTTACCAAGTTTACATCTGATGCTCGCTTACCAGTGGCTCCCTCGCCAAAAGTGCGCTCAAGATCGTAGACGATCACCTGCATTAGACGCTCGCCCACGTTAGAGGCTCACCTCCTCGACATAACCCCACACGCCTCTCACGTCTCACCAGGCTCACAAGTGACGCTCACTCGCCAGTAACTCCTATTAAGTCAAGAAGACTTCACTTCTATTAATTTTGGTGACAATCAAATAATAATAATCTTGAAAATGTATGAACTATTTTGATAAGTTTGTTAAGTGTGTAGAAAAATGTAAATAACACTTAGTCATCCTAAAAGATATGTCAGCAATAGACGATACACGTCATCACAGACGAAGCAACAATATTAGACGATACAAAAAAGAAGATACTCTAGAACGTCAGACAGTTAGTTAGTTGGAGTCAGTTACAGGACTCAACTAAATAACGGTTTCTAGAAGATTAAAGAAGCAGTTTCTCAAGAAGACAGTTGGAGATTTCGACTATAAATACTAGTCCTAGTCGAAGACTAAAATAACGTTTTTACATAAGAGAAAATTCAATTGTACAATACTTAGAAAAAATTCTGTATTTAAAGTGCGAAACAAGAGAGCGTATACTACTGTAACGTAAAGGTCAAAATATCTTTCTTAGAGAGAGAAAGAAAAGGCTAGAGCCTTGAGAGGCTAAGATAGCAGAAAGAATACTTTGTGAAAGAGACCTGAAGAGGCCCTGGAAGGGCAGAAAGAATACTTGTAAAGTTGAAGAGTATAGTGAAATCTCAGGCAAACTCTGAGGAGTGGACGTAGCACATGGTTTGGGGTGAACTAGTATAAAATCGTGGCGTCTATTCTTTAACCCTTATACTTTAATTTTCTTGTTGTTAGACGAGTAGATAAAACTACTTACGATTTCAATACTTATCAAATTTAGTAAAATATCTTTGGTATTCATCTGATAGTTGTAAAGATATTCATGAAATCTCAAAAGATTAATATTTTCAAAAAGATTACACAATTCAACCCCCCTTCTTGTGTATTTTATATACTTTACATGATTCTTATATTAGCAAGTGATTTACTTCAGTTGGTATCAGGGATCCGTTTCCAAGAACCACCTTTACAAAGTGAGGATAAAGATCCATGGCTAAATCACATGTTTTTAAAGCTGAAGGTGCCTCGGTCACAAGACCTTTTGCTTTTAATGGTGAGGATTATCATTATTGGAAGGACAGGATGCGACTCTTTATAGAATCCACACATATTGATCTTTGGAATATCATCGAGAATGGACCATACACACCAATAGACGATGAAGGCAATATCATTTGTCGTAACAGATGGTCAGCTGATCAGAAAGCTCGATTTTAGTTAAACTTAAAGGCCAAGTTCTTTCTGAATTGTGCCCTAAGCAGAAGTGAATATGATAAGGTTCAGGATGCGAAACTACAAAGAAAATGTGGGACACATTATCCATCGCACATGAAGACACAAATCAAGTGAAAGAGTCCAAGATCAGTATTCTTGTACATCAGTATGAACTATTCAAGATGAAAGAGGATGAGTCTATTGATCAGATGTTTAGACGATTTCAAACTATCGTTAATGGACTTAAAGCTCTTGGGAGAATCTACGATAATTAAGATCATGTTAGAAAGATTCTTAGGAGTCTTCCTAAAAGATGGAGACCCAAAGTTACAGCAACACAAGAAGCTAAGGACTTAAGCAAGGTGAAGCTAGATGAATTGCTTGGTTCTTTAAAGATACATGAAGTAGAGCTTGATGCAGAAGATAAACCTAGAAGAGACAAATCTATAGCATTAAAGGCTAGTTAGAAGAATCAAAAGAACTAGAGAAATAGAATTACATCTTCAAAAGCATTAAAGATTGAAGAAATCAAGAATGATGATGCCAGCGAATCTGATCAAGATTCAAGTAAAGATGATGATGAACTATCCTTCATTTCAAGAAAGATTAGGAGGATATGGAAAAAGAAGGCAAAGAAGAAGTCAATAGTAGGAAAACTTCTATCGGGTGCTATGAGTGCAACAAACTAGGACACTACAAGCCTGATTCCGATTCATGATGGCAACTTGGGAAGATTTGGATTCGTCCAAATCTGATTCCGATTCAGAAGCATCAGTACAAGCAAATATATGTTTAATAGCTAACCCTTAAATAAATTTCGTCCCCGAAATTCTCATCTTATTGATCATTACGGTAGAGGTATTATTTCCTCATATGCTTCTCCATTTCCCATATACTTCACCACTCGAATACTCTCTTCCAAATGACCACAGGTGATAACTCAATAGGTCTTTCAATCACTGATTTAGCTATCACACTATCTAGACTATTTCATCGGTATATTTTACATTACTCACCAACCTTTACTTTATACGCTGTCAATCTATCTCTGTCATCTCAAAACCTATTCACATATCACATATTATTATGAATCTATGACCTCTTTCACCAGTAACACCAACTCATAATAATTTTCATATAGACCAATTCATAATAGCTTAACGTATCCTTTCTCCATATCCGAGCATACCTTTCTAAGGTGGTACACACAAGAATGCTTTTTCTCTCTTTTGATAATTCACTTCTCTTTAGTGTTAATACATTCAACTCTTGTGTCCATTTCACTAAATTCCATTTTTCTGGTATTGATCCACCTAACCCATTTATCTTTCTTAAATCACTTTACTCGTATAACAGATTCATCTCACTCATCACCAGTATCCCGAATTTATTATGGCCTTATACCATTTTAGGCCCTCTTTATCTCAATGTAAGGGTGAATGACCACCTTTCTATCATGCAATGCCCCATACCATGTTCTAATAATGCCATTATGGTCACAATTGTAATGCCTGTAATCAATTGGAACTATACATCAAGCTCATATTCCTATGAACTCCAAAATATAAGCTTTAAGCACATCCCCAACAGTTAGAACTATTGGTAGATCTAACATGTAATCACTCAGTCCTACATTTTTAGCCCTCCATTGTCCCTTTTGATGTGTTCCTGAGGATGTATATCATAGGTTGTTATTGCACTTCTCTAACAATCTCTTTACTGCGGCATCCTTATCATGTACACATACTTCTTATTTTAACCTCCTAATATCATTCTTCCAATTCCACTCGAAAGTTCATATTCATTTACAATTCTTTTATGGGATTCACAATTCTGAATCCTTAGCTTTTAAGCTTTCTTATTTCTTTCCAGTAAAATTGATCTAAAATACACTTCATTTTGCCCCATATTCCACTCAACATTTTACACTCTTCATTGCACTAGATTTGGTAATCTCAATATCTGAATTTGCACTTTTTCATTATGTCTGTTCAATCTGTCAGATTACACACTACCTTTATTAGTATAGAACTCATTTGTAGATTCCTTTCAAACTCAATAATTTTCTCAAAGTTACAGAATTTGAACATTCCTGAAATGACTTTGCACATCTAATATCTCCAAGATCTCAAAGCAATTTATATCATAACAATTCTAAACCATGTATCAAAATCAACCCATAAGACTTTAATTGTCTCTATGTATACAAAAACCATTTTATACTATTACAACAGAGTGTATCTTATTCTCTGACGTGAAACTTCATTATATACTGCATAATCTCCAAATCTAAATGATATTATTATTATCAGTGTCATATTTCTCAAATATTCAAACGTCCCTTTTTACTTTTCAAACACATTCAAAATACCATCTATGATCACAGTCACTAATTGATGCAATTTTTTGCTCGAATCACTTAAATCTTCAATATCATAATGCTATTGGAGTATTATTAACTCCAACATATATCACTCAAATTTTTCCTTATGTCCATAATTAATTCTTACAATACCTTAAGTGACTAATTCCTCAATTAAGGTGGTATTATCTCATATCATTTTTAGTTTTCCACATGACTTCTTTTCTCTAATGATTTTCTCTTTTCATTCAATTTCCTTTAATTCATATCGACTTATTCAAATGCCTATTCAATCGTACTAGTTCCCCCATATCTTTTCAATTTATTTGAATACTTCACTTTGCGGGTTGGTATCACATTCCTCATATATAATTGGGATCTCCCGAACATGTTTTCATCGAATATAATGTGGACCTATATTCACCTCACATTTGCAATAGGGTAACCTTGAATTTAAAATCCACTCACATACTCTTATGCTAACTCATCTTGAACTTTGAACTATAGGAACTATGATTAGCACTTATTCAATAAGTCACCAATTACTTCCTATATCATTTTCACACATATTATTCACGTATGCTTATTATTTTCACTTGTCATGGTGAACCCACTATCAGAAGTGCACTTACAATGACAATTCAACCTAGAATCAAGGACTTTTTCATATATTACTATCATTGTCTCATCTTCCACTTGTCATTTATGTCATCTCACACATATCTATTCTCACACCAAATTATAAACTCTTATATCGACAATCACACAACCATTCTAAGTCTAAGTTCAACCTTTCAAGGTCATATCAACTTGGCTGATACACTATCCATCCATATACTATTTCT
>JANIHZ010000001.1:13574808-13586742 GCA_027478365.1 Erythroxylum rufum
AGTAGTGGTAGTCCTCTCCATTGAACGCCGGAGGTCTAGTGACTGAGGCACCTTCAGCAATGTATATGTGTGATTCCGCCATTTTCTTTTATCCACACTTTGTTACAGTGATTCTTGGACACCTTGCTCTAATACCAATTGAAGTGAATCACACGTTATTATACAGATAGTCAAATGCACAAGAAGGGGGGGTTGAATTGTGTTAACTTTTTCCTTAAACCCTTCTTAAAGAAAACTTAATAATTTGAATACAAAAATTTGTTCGATTCAAAATTGCTAGTACAATCGTTTGCCTACTTTACTTAAAAGCTTGCATATACACGATATCAACAAAATAACAGTAAAGTAATAGAGAAAGTTTAGAGAGTTTGACAAAGTAATTTTTATACTGGTTCACCCCAAACCGTGGGCTACGTCCATTCCTCAGATATCCTTATGAGATTTCACTATCTCTCGAATGTTTAAAAGTATTTTTTCAACTGAGCCTCTTCAGGTCTCTTTACAATCAGTATTCTTTTACACTTAGCCTCCTCAGACTATCTGTATCTCTTTCTAACTTGAAAGATATAGAGCTTGTTACAGAAGATATCGCTCTTATCAATGTTTGCACAGTATAATAGATCTCAAAAATTCAATCTGTCAAAACTCAAAAAGCTGTTTACTCTTCAATCTCGACTCATATTTTAGTCGAGTCTTCAACTGCTTCTTGAGTAACTGCTTCTTGATTCTTTAAATAAACGGTTCGTCAGTTGAGCTCTGTAACTAACTCAAGCTGATGCTTCCGACTTCTTTACTCTTTCGTCTGTTTTTCGCTTCGTCTGCCTTTTTCGCTTCGTCTTTATTTTGCTTCATGTGATTTTCGCTTCGTCTGTTTTTCGCTTCGTCTGCTTATGCTTCGTCTGCTTTTCGCTTCGTCTGCTTGTTGAAACTTAGCTTCCTTCCGTCTGCTTTTCGCTTCGTCTGTTTTTCGCTTCGTCTGTTTTTTGCTTCGTCTGTTTTTCGCTTCGTCTGCTTATGCTTCGTCTGCTTTTCGAAACTTAGCTTCCTTCCGTCTGCTTTTCGCTTCGTCTGTCTTATGCTTCGTCTGTTTTTCATCATATAGCTTTCGTCTGCTTTTTGCTTATCATCAAAATTATTAAACCGTGAAGTCATTTTGACTTAACAATCCTTACCTGTAAGACTTAAGTTTAAAGGTAACATGCTCAGCAAAATTAGGAAATGTAATGCATAAAGGCCTTTGGGTTAAGTCTAGTATAACCAAAGCCCTTATTGTTCTTGGGTTTGCCATTATTTCTTCCAATTCGAGTTCTTGTTCTACTTCCGGAGTTGTTCTTGCTTCCTTTCTTAATCTTTGAAATGTCTCTCAATCTTCAAATCAAATTGTACAGTTTCTCTATGAGGAAATCTGGTCACTTTCATACACCAATACTAACAAACATTTAAAGATTACCAATTAACCAAAAGAAATGATTATAAACAAATATGTACATAAAAAACCTATCAAAATTAAAAACAAAAATTAAAGCACCACACTCATCATATGTTGAGTGCACTGCAAAATTTACCTAACTCTGTATACAAAAAATTTATAGCTGTGATGAGACAAGAATTTTTGTTATGATAATAATTGACGTTAAGGAAATAAAATAGGGGGTTTTGAGTTGATGCAAACGAGAAAATAAAATAAAATAAAGCTAACACAAGCAAATTTTAGAAAACAGTCAAAAGTGATAAAAGTGTTGAATGTGTGTAAAATTCAGTTCTAGGATCAATCTCAACCTAGACACCATTAAACATATCTCATTGTTATAATGCTTTCACACCTCTCCTAGAACCGTTGATCGTGGACCAATAAAAATTTCTGCTAATCCCAGCTTTTCCTTATGCGTGTTTAATTAAAATGAGCTCTTTAATTAAACTTGACCTCCGAATAATCTAGAACATGCTCTCTAGATTTAATTGGGCATCTGCATTACGAAGTGGAAAACATATCAATGTAGGCATTAACCTTACAAGCTTAAGTTATCTAACCTAAGCTACGTTGTTCATAGTGATTCAAGGTCATTAGTAGCTACAAACGAATCTCAAACATAACGATTACAGATTATATTGAAGATTCTAGCAATAGGTTCGTAATAAAACAATCCAATGAACACATTAAGATTATCTTTACAATACCCTAGTCATTTAACATAGAACAATGATAACAATCCATAAAGAGAGATTCAACATTAAATAAAGAGAAAATATGCTTAACCATGACTCTAGGCATCGATTTTAGCTCCGAACTAGTGTCGAGAAGCTTAGCCTTCCATAGTCTCCATGGGTCTCCAAAATAGCAGCTCTTTGTCTTTTTTTGTCTCCTGAAACCCAAGAAAAATGAAGTTTGTCTTTCTACCATCACAACATATTATATTTATAGTGAAAACTAGGTTTTTAGGTACCAAGTCATAAGACTCATGGGTGTGTATGGTTGAGTCACGATCGTGAATGGCTTCATTGAAGCTCACGATTGTGAACTTTGTGTCATGGGCATGCATGGTGGTGTCACGCCGATGACAATTATGTCATGGCTGTGAGCTATTAGTACACTCTTCAGGCTTGATGTTTGCAACGTATATTCTTCATCTTATGCATTTTCTTGTCTCCTCTTTGCTCTAATTCTTCTCCTTCTTGTTTTATGGAGAAAATTGAACGTGTGAATCTTAAGAAGATGACTTAAAGATTGTGTTTTCAACTCACTTTAGTTATTATGCTTTCAAATTGTACCTAAAACTAAATATGAACTAAAATGAATGTCCTAAGCATTTGAAAGCATTAATCACTAAATGTCATGGATTAAATGTATCAATAATTAAGCACATATCAGCCTTAGTTTGTTCTTGTTTTTGCATTCAATCACTACCACGTTTGTAACATGGTTTACCGGTGGCTGACTTTAAGGAGATTTATTCTAATTTATTTACAACTTTTAAATTGATCGTGAAAAGCGGCCTATAATCTATTATAGGTTCAGTGATCTCCAATAATATCCATATTTATTCTTTCTTCTTTTTTATTAAATAGACAAAAACGCAACTGCTATATCTTTAAGCAGTGATACAAATTACAGAACATGCAGATGAAGGTCTACGATACTTCCCATTTTACGGAAACAAAAGAATATATTCGCCGAATGAATACAGAACTGTATATAATTGTTTTGAATGAATGGAACGGAAAACAAAAGCTTATTTGTAAATAAAAGGTTATCAGGAATTAGGATTATAGAGAAGAGAAAGGAGGGTTGGATGTTTAAGTATAACGTTCTTACAATTTTTAAAAGGCTAAGAAACAAAAAATAAATTAAAAAGATTTACCAATTCTATATTATGTCGTGTCTAGATTACATTCCTCCTCATTTTTGTGTGCTACACGTTTGTTTCTAAAATAGAATTATATTTTATAAATTGAACTTTTTGGGCATCATGATTTAATATATTAGAGATTTAATCTTCATGTAATTAAGATTTGAATTTAATATATGGCGAAGAGGTATTGAACAAACAGAAACTTGAAAACCTTATGTTCAAGCATATTCCTATAGCCTCTCAAGCCTCTAATGCATCCATAATATAAACACGATTGGACGAGTCCCGAGCTTTCAGTTGTCTTCTTACGCTTTTTGATCCTTTGACATTCATGTAAGATACCCACCCCATAGCTTGGTGCCATAATAACTTCGAATAGTAGATATATTTATTTTGACATTATCAGATCAGCAAAATTGTCTCATTTTGATCATTGCCCTATAGAATCTTCCCACCTAACTTTGTTCCAATTACTTAAACATCACTGACAAAATCATGTCATCTGCATCCAACATCCTTTGTAATAAAATTGTTTGGAGTTTGAGATAGAGCTTAACTTAGAAATAGAAAAGCCACTATATCGTCACAAAGCATATCAAAGACAAGTTAATAAGTGAATTATTTATCAAATCATTGCTTTGGTTTTCGTTTTTTATCTTCTGGGAATCATAATGAGTTCAAAAGCACCTTACTGATATCACGCTAAATTGCATCGAAAACAAAAACACTGATATAGGAAAAAAGAATAAAATATAAAGACCAACTTTGAAATTGAATAGATCCACTTAGTTGAATATTGATGCCTTTGGCTGGAACAACTTCCATAACTTGTTATCGTCCTGAAGAGTTTGTTTGAAGAATCTTCATTTTCTGTCCCTTCCAACTGCATCGATGCAATCACTAAAAGTAATCCTTAAAAGCTTCTAGTCACCTTTAGAGTGATAGTTAACCTTGTTTGCCTAATGAATGACATTTTCCTATTCATCTTGTGTACATAATTGATCGCAACATTATTGCATAACCTGCTTCAATACTTCTATTATATGATAACAGTTGAAGAATAATTTTTTTGTGACTTCTAGCTCTTGTTGATAAATGGAGCAATCGTTTATGATTGAAATTCCTATAATTTTGTCTTAAGTGCTTAGGCTTTGCTCCCAGGTCAACTAAAGAATGCAAACAGTCTTGTGATGCAATCATGATCCTATACTATTTTTCCTATTCAACCTTTTGAGAGGATGGTTCAAATAAGTTTAAGAATATATTATATGTAAGCTACTATGAGTTGTCTATATCGTTTGAGCCTTCTCTAACTTACTATATCGGATATTATAAAAGACAATCCTCTCAACTGACATCTCCAGGTTCTTCCATTCACCACTTAATTAACTTTGGCATTAGTTGGCATTATATGTTTGAGATAGTGGATGTTAAGAAGCTTGTATAATTAATGGTCCTTGTTTTTGTCAATTGTCAAACTAAAAGTAGTCGCATTCTCATTCCCTAAGACGCATTTTATATATTGATTCATAGTATCCCTAAATGTCATTATTTGAAGTAATGCCTAATATGTATATACCTGGAGTTGAAATTCAGTAAGCTTTCCCCATAAAGAACTGAGTGTGCATACACCTTACTCAAAGAGATTCCTTTTCTATATTAAGCTTCTATAGTCTTTTAGCCGCTAACATATTGTTTAGAGAAATAAACATCTATCCACTTTATCTTTGCATGTGTTTTTTTTTTTAACAACCAATACACAAAAATTTCTTTACAGCTTTCTCTATTTCTTAGGCTATATTTCAAAGGAGCGATAGATGAGAACTCCAATGCACATAAAGGTTACTTCAAATGAAGGATATGAGAAGTCTTCTAGTATATGAAATATTCTTGTTATTCTAGATCTAATTTGCATCAAAATAGGTAAGCAAATCCTATAGGTTAGTCTAGTAGATGTTATTGAAATTTTGAAGACATTTGAAAGGAAGGCTTTCGAGTTTAACCATACTATGTTGACCAAGTGTTCAGCTAGTTCGATTACCATTTAAGATAAAGATGTTGCTCTTATCAAGGTTAATTTTTAGACTTGATATGGTACTAAAGAGGTTAATTGTTGCCATTAGCACATTAATGAATTTTCATATGCTTCACTCAATAAGATAAGGTTCTCTGTGAATGACAAGTTGTTGAACTTAAATTTTTTGTATTTATTATGATATTTCAATCTATCCATTTCTCAAACATTTCTTTTAAACTAACTTGATATAGTCTTTACGCATATTATGAAGAGGTAGGGGATAAGAGATCTCTGAACCTTAGTCCCTTATATATTGTAAACATTTAAGTGGTTTCTCTATTAACCAAGATGCTAAAAGAAATGGCTATTATAAAGAGCTTAATCTACTTGATAAATTGTGAAGGATATCGAAAGCTTCCATTGGATCCATTATAAAATACTAAACAAATGAATCAAATGCTTTATAAATGCTAGTTTCATTATACAACTCTTTATACCTTTGTTTTTATAATAATCCTTAATTAGATTTTAAACAGAAGAATGTTATCACCTATGCTCCTTTACTATATGAAAGCTTCATAGCTTAGATTGATGATTGATGTAAGTTTGCCTTTCAATGTAGTGGCTAGTTTCTTATAAATAATTTTATAAATCACATTGCAACATAATATAGGCCTACAATCTTAAAATTTGATAAGGCTTCGCTTCTTTCGAATAAGGAAAATGTTTGTTCTATTCATATCCTTGAGAATGTTACCATTTGAGAGTAGTTCCAGTATGACATTTGAGATATACTCTCCAACCAAGTCCTAGGTTTTATGATGGAAGACCACATTTAGTCTATTAGATCTTAAAGCTTTTTCAAAATTCATGTTGAAGAGAGTTAACTATACATCTTCTTTGTTGTATTGTCTTATTAACCACTACTCTTTATGGATTAATCTATGCAAGGAAATACTGATCTCCTATAAGGAAGTGGCAATATTAGCTAGTTTACCAATTGTACCTTTGAATTGATTTAATAGGATCCTTTTTAGCTCTTGTAATGAGGTGTAAATTCTTCCATTATTTTCAAGTAAAAATTTTAATTTGTTTTTTTCTTTCTGATCAGGATTGGATTATGAAAATAACTCAGGATTGGATTGTGTTAGGTAGGCCACGATTGTAACAGAAGCTTCAGGTTTGGCCTTAGGGAATGGCCCACGATCGTGGCCTGCATGCCATGATCATGACAGAAGGCTCAGATGTGAGTCATGATCGTGGCCTGCGTCGCAGATGCGCAGACGCTCACGAACTTCATTTTTTGAGGGATTTTTGAATCTTTCGAAACCCAAAAAAATCTCAGGTTTACCCAAAACATAAAAGAGTATAAAAGGAACATAAAGAGGCAGAGAAAAGGGAGCTTCCGTACAACCATTGTTGAAAACCCTAAAGAGAGAAAGAGGAAGAGGAAGAGAAGAGGAAGAGGAAGAAGGAGGAAGAAGAAGTGGTCTCGACGTGCTTCCATGATCAAGAGTTTTTGACGCTGCTGCCTTCCCAGATCGTCCATTCTAAGTCTTTATTTCCTTTTCGTTTCAATTTTATTCAAGTATAAAGTTAGGATGGATTGTATGATGATAGATAGTAGAATGATGATGATGTTCTAACTCTCCTTTAGGATTTTATTTTGATTTAATGATAATCTAGTCAATAATGTTATTTGGATGAATGTCGTGAGGATGAACTGAATGAAATACAATTAAATCAGATTAATGAGAGTTAGGCAATTTAATAGAAACCATGATAAATCATATTGGTAAGTATGCAGAGAGAGATCTCGTATGATGTTCCAATAGTTTATTAGAGTGCTTCATATCTAATTAGTTTTTGGATAATTTATGAATGTAGATATTGTAAATTCCATAATCTAATCAGGGTTTATAATTTAAGGTTTAATGGTTATAATTCGAGAGAGAGTAATCAGCCCTAGGACAGTCTAAAACTGACACTCCATTGACAAATAATTGACTAGGTTAGCATTAAATGATAAGTAAAATCTCCTTTCTCATAACTTGGTAAACTCTTTGGTTGATTTCCGTTGTGTATGCTTATTGCTCAATTGTTAATTCCTTCGTGTTTAATTTATGATTTAAGTAGTTGAATTCAATTCTTGTGATTACTTTCCGCTTCATTGTTTGTTTTAAGTTTCATATATTATTGGCTTAGATTTTAGGATTAGATTAGTCCCCCTCCTCGTGGGATTGACACCTTTTATACTACAATTGCAACTCGTGCCCTTGTGGTATTTGTGGGCTTATAAATTTTAAAGCTCGAATGACACGATCAATTTTTTGGTGTTGTTGCTGTGGAGGGTGAAGATTAGTTTAGTTCTCTTAGTCTAAGGCGTTTTAGTTAGCTTTAAGTTTTTTCTATTCTTCCCATTCTTTCCATGTGTGTCTGTGCTCTTGCATAAACACAAGAGTTATAAGGAGTTTGAATCGCATAGCTAAAACTGTAGAGCTTGACATCACCCATTTAGAATGTTTAATTTGAAGAGCTTGACGTGAAGAAGAAGAAGAAGAAGAAATCGCAAAAGCAACAATGGCTGAGGAGTTTCAGCAAGAGTTAAATCAAAGAGCAAACCAAGGGCATTAATAAAGAACCCTTATGGACTTCATAAGAGCGGGCTTTAATATAGCCAATCAAGTTGTAACTAGGCCACTCGTGCAGGCAGCTTCCTTTGAAGTCAAACCAGCTCTCCTAAATATGTTTCAACAAAATAGCAATTTTATGGATTAACAAATGAAGACCCGAATGCATATATTATTAATTTCCTTGAAATCTACGGTACCTTCCATTATCATTAGATGTTGGAGGATACTGTAAGAGTTAGATTCTTGTCTTTTGCCTTAAGGGATAGAGCAAAAGTTTGGTACCATTCCCTCAACCAGAATAATGTCACCACTTAGGACCAATTAGTTTGTGCCTTCTTAGATAAGTGCTTTCCCTTTACCAAGACTACAAAGATTATCAAAGAGATCACAAACTTTCAGCAGGGTGATGGGGAATCGATTTATGAAGCATAAAAACGATATAAAGACTTGCAAAGAAAATGTCCACACCATAACCTATCTACAGAATTTCTTTTGCAAGCGTTCTATAACAGAGTAACCCCACATATGAGAGGCACAATTGATACGACTTTAGGAGGATCACTTATGAGGAAGACGGTAGATGAAATAGAAGAGCTGTTAGAAGAAATGACGAGTAATAGTTGTTTATGGATGAACGAGCGAAGTAAACAACCTGTAAATATCTGTGAGCAAAAAAGAGTTATAGCTATGGATTATATGACAGAAATGCAAGCTAAAATTGATAATTTAACTCGACAGCTAAACAACATGAAGGCTCCATCCTCAAATATAGTAAAATTTGTTCAACTAAAGTGTAAGCTTTGTGGGCAGATGGATCCTGATACAATCAATTGCTTCTTGATGAAGGATAATGGATCAGAGCAAGTAAACTACATGGGAACTCAATACGGTCGAGAAGGGGGAAACAATCCTTACTCCAACACATATAACCCTAGGTGAAAAAATCACCCAAACTTCTCTTGGTCAAACAATGCTGGAGGACAGTTCAGATATCAAGGACCACTAGGCTTTCAACAAGACAAATCAAGTTCGATGGAATCCAAACTAGACAAAATTTTAAATAAAATTGGAGGTATGGAGGATGCACATAAGGGGCTTGAAGGTAAGTTAGCAAGTTACAAAGAATCACGCCTCTTGATACATAACCTGGAGGTCCAAGTAGGTCAATTGGTACAAGCAATAGTGACCCGAAATGCAAAAACCCTTCCAAGTAACATCAAGTCCAATATGAAAGAACGAATCATAGCCGTTACACAAGCAATTGAGGAGGAATCGCACCAAGCTGAACAAAATGAAGGGAAGGATAAGAATAGGGTTAATAAGAATATTTTTCGAAGTGTACCAGAATTACAAACAACCCAAAAGCATCAACATAGAAACCCCTACCTTATTTTAGAACAACAAAAGTCAAATCCATTCAGGGATAAGGGGAAGGCAAAGGTGCAAGAGAATAAGGAAGGCTCTCTGTTGGCAAGGTATAATTTGCCTGAGATAAAGAAGTAACAACCCATGATTCCATTCATGATCAAAGTCATGAGGAAATCAAAGGAAGCTGAGCTGAATGAAGTGGTAGACATGATCGAGCAACTGGAAGCACGACTTACACTAATGGAATCAATAAAGAGAAAGATTTTAAAAGAATTAGAGGAAGAAAAGAAATCGACGACACCACCAAAAAAAGGAGGATCTAAGGGATTTTTATATCCCTTGCAATATTAAAAGTGTCAACATAGAGAGAGCCTTCAACAATTTGGGAGCCAGCATAAACATGATGTTGTATTCTTTATATCAAAAGTTGGGATTCAGTGAGATAGTCCCCACCAAGATATTAGTAAAAACTGCAGATAAGTTAGTTCATCGTCCAAAGGGTATTATACATAATGTGCATGTTTGAGTGGAAAAGTTTACCTTCCCCACAAACTTTTTCATACAGGACATAGAAGAAGATCCAAAAACCCTAATTATCCTCGAGCAGCCATTTTTGGCCACTACCCTATCAATTATTGATGTAAAAGGGGGTGAGCTAACTCTAAGGCTATATTTGGTTGGATGTAAAGTTTTAAATGGAATGGTTTATAATGGAATAAAATGTAAATGGATGTAATAATAGAAAATTATTGTTTGGGAGAGATGAAAGGCTCATAATGTAATATAGTGAAATATTGTTTCTGTTGGACCCCGATCCTTAAGTGGCAATTTAGAGATATGAAATAAAATTCAATGAGTGTTTTGTATATGAATTGTGTTATAGATATTTTGTGCCTTAAGGAAAATTGATGAGAAAAGATTTGAGAACTTTGATATTTGAGAAAATTTGTATGGATAATGAGAGTAAAGTGAATGAGTTAATTGAAATAGAAGTTTAAAATTAAGAAATAAAGAGAGAAAGTGTGGAAAGTTGTTAAATTAGAAAAATTTGACTTTTTGGAGTAAGAAAGTTGACTTTTTGATTTAGGAAGAATTTGAGGAAATGATCTGCTTGAAAAATGTAGCTTTTGTTGAAAGCTTTCTGTAGCCATAAAGTTTGATATTTTTCGATATCGGGAGTAAAAGTTATTATCAGTCAAAGTTAAGGTTATTTTACTTTGTTTGAAAAATGCAATTAAGAGTAAGATTATATATGCTGTACTTTGAAGCCACTCGTCGTGTAGATTTTGTAGGAATTTCAGTAAGTGGTCTACAGGAAAGTTGTAGGTTGTCTATCAATCTTTCAGACGCTATAAAGTATAAAATTTTTAGATGTGGGAATTAGGATATATGAAATGTTAAAGTTTGGAGTTTGTATAGGATGGCAATAACAGGGCAGAATCTCTGAGTGAAAAATTAACCTAGTTAGAGGCCAAATTGATCTTCCTGTCCTTCTTGGAAGTTGTAGAACTTTCTTTGATCTTTCTATTGATACTAAATTTGTAAAATTTGGAGTTCGGAATCAAGAGTTATGATTTTTGAAAAATTCAGTTACATTTATGTTTTTGAAGTACTGTAATTTTGCTTATAATCTGAACCTTGTTCAATCTTTTGTTTATAACTGTTCCGTCCAACATCCGATTGATTTCGTTTTCGAAGCGCTGGATTCCTAAGATAATTATCTTGAGCATAATGGAAAATTATGATTTTTAGGAGATTAAATGGAAAGAGATTGATTGAACCAAAGTGAGAGGTTTGGTTTAAAGTTATGAGTTAGATAATTTTCTAAACATGGTTCAGTATTTTGAGAAATTCGAGAGCTGTGGAGTTCCGATTGAGTTGATTCTTGAGGAAAAATAAAATTGAGACATGGGGCTACAAATCATGTGAAGGGATCGAGTTTCAATTAAGGTTGTTAATATTTTGTATCGAAGTTGAGTTAATGTTCAGTCTCGAATTAGTAAAAGCTGAACGGGTATTTTCGCCATAACTCCTTCGTTTTTAAACCGATTTGAGCGTTTTTGGTTTCATTTTAAAGATGAGACATAGAGGAACATTTTTTAAGAGAAAGTTTTGCCAAATTATGTCGTTTAGCTGCCCAAAATCAGGAAGTAAGATGGTTGTTTTTAGGGCTATTATTCAGGGGCATTTTAGGTACATCACTTAATGAGTTATGTTATAAGGCTTCTTGGTGAGGGAAAATGGGTCATTAGCCTTTATTAATGAGCAGATTGAAGTGGCTGTCGTTTTAAGCCAAGGAGAGTCACGAAAATAAGCAAAAATAAAAAGAGAAGAAACGAAGAGAGGGAGAGAAGATGAGTTCGGTGAAGGTCGAAGAAGAAGAAGAAGAAGAGAGCAAGCAAGGTGCAATTTTTTAGGGTTTTCAAGAGGATTTCGAAGATGATTCAAGAGGAATGGAGGGAAGAAGATGAAAACTACCTATGGAGTCCAAGAAATACGAAAATGGAGGAGAAAAAGGTAAGAGAGAGAAAGTTTTGATTTTAAATCTTTTGATGAGTTTATGGGT
>JANIHZ010000001.1:13586842-13598956 GCA_027478365.1 Erythroxylum rufum
CACAATTCATATACAAAACACTCATTGAATTTTATTTCATATCTCTAAATTGCCACTTAAGGATCGGGGTCCAACAGTTTCGATGACGGGTTTATGATATAATATAATGTAAAGTTGTTTATCATTTTACATTCCATCCTAAACCCCCCAAATTGCAGGTTTTTCATTTCTACTATTTATGATGGAATGAGATGTAATATGAAACCCTCCTCTTCCATCCCATCCCATTCCATTTCATTATAAAACCTCCTCCCAAATGATAGAATAATATTATATTTCATTCCATTCCATTATGAAACCCTTAACCAAACATAGCCTAAGGGTAGGAGAGGAATAGGTATCTGTCACTATAACCAAGAATGACAAAAGTCCTCTCCAACCCATGGCCATCATGAAGGGAACAGATCTTGGTGGAGCAAGAGAGAAGAATGATGATTGAAAATGTTCTCTAGAAAATATTAAACCTCGTAAGAGAAGGAGAAGGAAGAATCGAGAAAAAGAAAGTGACAGCATAAGCAACCAGGTGGTGCACGTGCATTTTATGAGATTGATAACCAAGTCACCACTAAAGAATTCTCTTAAACCACCTTGAGTAATTGGGAGGCAACCCATGGTTTTAAATTTCTTTGATTTTAAATAGTTTAAACTCTGTAGTTAGGATGTTTCGGTTCCAAATAAATATCGTAGAATAGTAGGGCGTTAATTTTGATAAACATGATTGGAAAGGAAAGTGTAATGAGGTAATAGTGCTAAAAGAAGTTAGGAAAGGATCTCGGGGATGTGAAAAAAATAAAAATGGTGATAACTTTCATCAAACTAAAACACCAAAGCATACTCAATGAACATGTTTCAACTACATTTTTCTGTTTTTAACTTCCAACATTTCACATATAACCTATCTTGTACCTAAACTATTTCTTACCTCATTTCTAATTCAAGAATTCTCTTTTTTCTTTACTCATAACTAATCGCCAAGAAATTTCTCGTTTAATAGTCCTTAACAGTTGAATGAGCTTCTTCTATTGCCAATTCTAACTCTAGAGACAATATATTTTTCAAGCTTAATCTAAGTTGTTTGTTTATGATATCAAGAAAGAAATGGATAATAGAATTTTTAAAGTAACAAATAAAGGTTGTTATTGAACTTCTTAACTAGGCAACGAACTGAATTAGAGAAAATCACTATAGCCAAAAGAATGTCTTATTATTCTTAATTTTGTTGAATTCTTCTAGTTTCTTATAATCTTCTTTTAGTACAATATTAATGTAACAACTCAACCAATTTCATTTTTTTTAATTTCGAAATTCAAGCTTCGGATTGAATGGACCAAGAAAAAATATTTTTATTTAATTTAATAATTAAAAATTAAGTAAATTAAATTAAAAATGAAAATATTCAAGCTTGGATTGAGCAATCGATCTTTAGGCTACCCGAGACTTGATTGGGGTTGGGCTCACGACCTTTTGGCCCAAACTTAGTTCAGCTAAATGTCTACTCTTAACTATGTTTTGTTCCGAGTAATATAATTGTGAGTTGTAGCTAACTTTGTGACTAAACTCTTGTGTTATCCTTGTTGCTTCCTTTGGCGACAATATATTTTTACTTAAGAAAAAAGACAAACAGTTAAAACAGAATGGAGTACTAAAATATATGTTTGTCTTTATAGAAGAGCGTTATATTTCAGCATATACTTGTAGTGGCTTAATATACTCGTTAGGCCATCATTTGTTATGACTTAGTATGAAATAAGTTGCATAAATTAATTACTTTGTATAGCTACAACATCAAATGCATAATATTGTAACCTATTGTTGGTTGACATTGTATTTAATCCTTCTGCCGTCTCAATCCATTGTTAAGGCGATATGTCAAATCCGTTGTCTCATGTACTACCGAAGCAAACGGTCTTTATATGTGTTGCTCTCTTTTTTCAAATCGATAATTGTATTAAAAAAAATAATCTACCGTATAAAATTTTTTTAAAAAAAATTTAAATAATAACTAAATAATCAACTGACTTGTAAAAAAAAAAGCTCTTCTAATATAAACCCATAGAACCAGGCACTTAAGGACCATTCGCTGATGGCTCTCCATTCTTCTTCTCCAGTGTCTCATGCTTCTCGTCTTCATTGTACCTAGAGATAACGTTATGTCCTATGCTTCTTGACTTCATCTAAAAATCTTTTAAGTTCAATTTCCTAATCCTATATTTCTCTACAGGCCTAGATCAGTGGGTGGCGTCTAAGTATTGCCAAAGATGACTTCTTCATTCAGTATGGCGCTTCGACCGAATTGCTGCCTGGAGAGGCCTTCAGTTTCATCCAGTTTTACTCGTACTGTCAAATCTACTATCTCCTCTACTTTGAAGGTAAGTAAGGAATATGATTCGTCGTCTCTCCCTCTCTATCTCGGTGATCGGACATGTTATAGTCACAAAGAATTGTGTGTGTTGGAGTTAACATTAATCTCATCATGAAAATAGCCTTTGCTGGGAGATCAGTTGCTGCATCAATTCCCCATTCCATTTGATGTTATGAAGCTAATCAAGGACACTTCTACAAGACTTTTGGATGCGTTTGTAGATTCTGCTTTCGAGTTCGTTGATCAACCAATCCTTCCATCCCAGGTAAGGCTTGAAGTTGGACGTTCTGCATAGGGATCGTATATCAGTTTCTGGATAAGCTATCATTAGTTATGTTGTTGCAGGGTAACTTTGCTCCGGTGGTGGAACTAAAGGAATCTGTAATTGTCACCGGAAATATTGAAGGGACAATTCCGGATGATTTCCCAGAAGGCGTTTATGCAAGAAATGGTATGTTTAACTTCAGTGGTTAAAGTATGGTCAAGTAGCGTAAATCAATAAATTCATGTTACAAGAAAATGTTGTAAAGAAAAAGCCAATGGTGAAGACAAAACTCCCGAGCTTGCTAACTTATGGTTTGAGTGTACACCTATAAAAGCACCGAAACAAAGCGATGATATTAGGCTGCAGAAATGATGCTGCGTTGGTTTTTTTTAATTTCTTTCTATCTAATAAGCGTTTGTCTGTGTCAGCTACTTGATTTATTACTATATAATAGGTACAATGTCGTATTCAACAAAGTAAAATAAATTATAGCACCCAAAAACTGGCCAGTAACATTTTTGATTATTAGTTTAGCCTTGAAAGCAATCCTGGTTTATGGTTACTGCCTTACTGGTTAACGCTATTCAGTATTGAACCAAAAAATAGAAAATAGCACTCACTGGTAGAGGTGGACCAACTGTAGGACCAAATCCTATCTTTGGTGGATTTAAAACAAGTGTATCTATGTGGGGCAAGACGAGTCACATTTGGGTGGAAGGAGAAGGAATGCTTCACGTTTTGTACTTCAAAAGATCTAGTGATGGAAGCTGGACCCTTCAGTACAACAACAGACACGTAGAAACAGAAACATTCAAGCTAGAAAAACAAAGAAATAAACCATGTTTTCTTCCGGCAATAGAAGGTGATTCGCCGGCAGTATTGTCCGCATACTTTCTAAACCTGGTGAGCATCCTCTCCCCCATAATGTGTATTTCTGACAAACCACTCCATAGAAATACAAAAATTCACAGGGAAGCCCCTTACTACACTGAAACTGTTCTCAGATATCGCAGCGAAAGACTGGTTATTAAGACAAATAGATCAAGGTTTGCAATGCTACATTGAAAAGTTGGCCAAATAGAAAATTGAAACCAAATAAGAAATATGCTAGCTAAGAGTGTTCTAAGCACTAATTGTGACCTAAATTTGTGAACCTCCACCTATTCAGCTTCGATTTGGAAAAGCTAACAAGTATATAAGCAACACAAGTATCATGAAATTCGCTGGGAAGTTCTACACCACTTCTGAAAGCCACATTCCTCAAGAAATCGACATCTTCACGCTTGAAACTTTGGGCAATTGGACTGTAAATGGAGCTTGGAATCGACCTTTCACCAGTCACCCAAAGGTTGTTGTCCTTTTAAGAACACAAGTAATTAAGTTGCTGTGTATTCCTAAATCATTTTGTACCTGTCACAGAAAGCTCCAGGAACAGGAGAACTTGTCACAATGGGGGTACACCCTTTCAAACCTTTCATGGAAGTGGGAGTAATTTCCGGTATGTGAACCAAATGGAAATATTTATGTGAAAATGTGCATAAAAAAGCTTCTAGGGGTGCTAATTTATAACTTCCAATATATAGCTGATGGGAAGAGATTGATTCAGAAAGCAGACCTCAAATTCCATAGATGCACTCTCTGTCATGATATGGGCGTTACACAGAGGTTAGTGATAGTTCGGTGTCATTGAAAATAATATAAGAATGGAAATAACATTATGGGAAGTCAGATTTCATAAGAATATTGATCAAATATGTTTTGCAGGTATAATGTGATATTGGATTTTCCATTAACCATAGACATAAATCGACTTCTTGCCGGAGGCCCGTAAGTATAGAGACACTTCTATATGTATACATAAATACACACATATCCTTTTAGACTTATTCATCAGCAGAAGATTTTCAGCGTGATATAAAAGTTAATGAATTCTCTAAACTGTGTTTAACGCATAGATTGACAAAATATGACAAAGATGATTATGCAAGGATTGGTATTATGCCTCGTTATGGTGATGGAGACTCAGTCCGATGGTTTAAGGTGGAGACAAGTTCAGTGTTTCACATTTTTAATTGCTTTGAGGATGGTAATGAAGTAAGTATCCTGAAAATTTCAGACAACAGGTATATATAAACTCATGCATTAAAATCTATAAAATGTGACAACAGGTAGTAGTTTGGGGTTGCAAAGCTCGTGATTCAATAATCCCAGGGCCTGACAAGGGATGGAACAAATCTGAATGGTTTTCAAGACGGTTCAAGCACATAGAATCGGTTGACGAAAATACGAATCCTGAAGATGGGTTACTTTTTGCTCGTTGCTACGAGTGGAGGCTAAACATGGAAACTGGGGAAACTAAGGAAAAGTATCTAACTGGAACAGAATTTTCCATGGAATTTCCAATCATCAACGAAGAGTTTACAGGCGTTAGAAACAAATATGGCTACGCACAACTTATTGATTCGGATGCTAGCTCTCAATCAGGTGATCTATCAGAAAAAAGGGCTTCTTTGACCAGTAATTTTAATTTTGACACAGTAGTCTTACAAATTTATTGATTTCAGGCATGGCAAAATATGGTGGTTTAGCCAAATTACACTTCGAGAAACGGGAGAAAAAGTCGACGAACTCTTTGGTAGATAAGTTATTCAATGCTGTTTTCGTTACCCTTTGTCTGTTTTCTCCACGTCCAGACGTCGGTTAAGTGAAATTTGATTCATTGAAGCAGACAGAGGGTCCATTTGGAGAGCATATAAAGGTGGAGTATCATAAGCTCGAAAAGAACACATTCTGCACTGGAGCTACCTTTGTTCCAAGACGAGAAGGCCTCGAAGAAGACTATGGTTGGGTCGTCACTTTTGTTCATAATGAAAATACCAACATTTCTAAAGTGAGTCAAATTTGACGGCTATAAGTCTTGAAATATAGAAGATAGTTTTATTGATTTTTCTCAATTTTTGTTTCTTGCTTTTCAGGTTTATATAATTGACGCGAAAAAATTTGCAAGTGAACCAGTGGCCAAGATCACACTACCTGCCAGAGTCCCTTACGGTTTCCATGGAGCTTTCTTTCCAATACCATTCCAAGATATGGAAGGTTCATGAATTCTGTTATACCAACATGTCCTAAACATTTGTTGTTAGAACTGTATCCATTAAAATGCAACATTATGGGCTTTATGTAGAGTATATACTAATATATTCATTTACTGGCATGTCCGTTTCGTAAAGAAGTTGAACATATTCCTTCCACTCACCACCATACTCAGACTAGAATCCTAGTAGTTCAAACGATAACACTTTGAATCGTTAAGGGTTGAGTGATCTAACTATTATAACCTAGATTTAATGGGCGCCACCCTACACAGACTAGAATGCTAGAAGTTAAAACGATATTATTTAGAATCGTTAAGAGTTGGGTTATCTAAGTATTATAAACGAGATTTAATAGGTGAAGGAATTTGTATTCCATTTTGCAAGGATCTCAGTATTTCATTTTGCAAGGTATTTCATAAACGATCTAAGTATTCCATTTTGCAAGGTACATCTTATATCGTGAAGGAATTTGTATTAGATAGATCACGAAAATATGAGGTGGGAAAGTGGATGTGCTAGATAGAAACAAATTTTCATTGGTTAATATCACCCAAAAAAAGACGTAATTTGGGTTTGAAAATGATTGAGGTTTGCTTAATAAGACCTAATAATCATGCGTTAATAACAGTAGTTAAATAAACATGAAATGAATTATTCTCATCCTATCTTCTCTCTGAAAATTTTGTGCTTCCATTGTTGCCTCTTCAAGCTACCATCACTGTTACATCAAGTTGTGCCCTCTAAACACACTTATAAGCTTCCCACCCTTTATCTCAGCAACTCTTTTCTTCTAGTCCCACTCCTTCTCTCCTTAGCTTTGCTAGTCCATCTCACATTACTATAGTATTCAACTGTGTTGATTTAGGTCCCTCTGTTTTTCCTCCTCATCAACTCAAGAACCTTGATTCTTTAGCACCCTCCAATTTTAAGGACTTCTTGAGACAAATAATAGGTGATATTTCTCCTCCCGGTAATCTTTGTTTCTCTTCCTCCTCAACTCCAGAATGTCGAGTCATCACCCCTCTTGTTGGAATACTCACTAAACTTTTTTGCAAATTGATTTTTAGAAAATCAAAATTCCTTTAATTTTATAAAATGATTAACACATGAATCATAACATAACACGAATCGTAATTCGTACTTAATTCTGAAGTTTGATCATGTTCCTGTCATATCTTTCGAACTGTTTCTAAAATTGATCTGTCTCAATCATTGTAGTCCCACGAATATCTAACCTCTAACAATATCTACAGAATAGGTTGAGAGAACTCTGTAACTCTTACAGAAAAGGTTAAGCAAGAAGCACTAGTTCCATTAGAGCTTAAGCCTATTTATAATATATTTTAGATATTTTAGTAATTTAATTGAAGTTAAATTATAATTTCAATTAAACTTTAATTAAAATTACAAAAAATATAATTAAATACCAATTATGCTCAGATTAGATCAATATCTAATATTGATCATTATTTATTAAATATCTCATATTTAATCATAAAGTTTCTCAAACTTTACAATCAAGTCCAATTTGATTAAAATAACTTTGTTCTTTTCAACTCATTTTATACGTGAGACTCATTAAGTTCCCAAATATGTTGGGAATAGGGATGGCATTGGGCTAGGCTGGGCCTGTGGCCCGACTGGTAGGGGTTGGCCGCCCATGGCTTGGGCCTCAGCCCGATGGGCCATGGGTGGGCTAAAAAATGACATTATTTTATACCTTCTCGCAGATTCAAGCCTGGTCGAGCCAAGTAATTTTGGCCCATGGTCTAATCAACCCGAGTCAACGTTGGACCTGATGGGGCCAATTTTATCATTCTTAGTAATGATTATAAATTATAATTAGAATTAGAATTAGATAAATTAAAACTCCTTTTAATTTATCTTTAATTCTTTAGCTAAATAATTTATAATCTTAAATCAAAATTGACATTTAGCAACGCATCACAACCACGTAAATATTTAGGAATATCAAAGTAGTTTTGACTAACCTTTTCGTGCATTATTTTTTCATATAATTAAATATTTTCTTCATACAATGTTTTGATTAGACATAGAGCATGTAATTAATGTCTATTCTATTTTGAGTTCAATCATATTAGTTCTCTATCATTAGCTATTGATTCAAATAACGACATTTGTAAACTATTTATAAAGTGTCGTTCCATCTTAGTCAAGGATTTTCGAATCAATACTAA
Source organism: Erythroxylum rufum (assembly GCA_027478365.1). Classification (NCBI taxonomy): domain Eukaryota; kingdom Viridiplantae; phylum Streptophyta; class Magnoliopsida; order Malpighiales; family Erythroxylaceae; genus Erythroxylum; species Erythroxylum rufum. Next base: position 13,594,763 of record JANIHZ010000001.1, read on the forward strand.
TTGAGAGCAACAGAATATTCTCCCTAATTACTTTAGGATGATAAATTTTATCTTGATCACGCAACTATTTCCATATAGTCATACTATATCCAATAACTAGCGATTGATCGTGCTATGATTAAATAGGTCATAAATAATATTAAAATATAGCAATCCTTATACAAGATAACTTTGGTAACCTCAAGTCAAAGGATCACTTATACAATCATCACAATGAGAATTTTGTAAACACACAAGTAATGCTTTAAATGAATTTCTTATATCGAGTCTGTTAAGTAAACTTGTTATCTGACAAGTACCCACACGTTTGTTTAATTATCTCTATACCTTAGCTTATAAGATCAACTACTTCCTTCATAAGGAAAAACATAATGTGTGCTATTCATTTTGCATTCTATTAATGTCCAATCCTAATAGAACAATGACTACGAACAATTTAGGGATAATACGAAAAATGCAATATGAATTCATAATTATAATCTTGTTATAATTTCATTTGTAATGTACTATTTTCCCATGGACTTTATCATATACATCGAAACATGTACAAGATAAAGAATGCTTTTAAATAATTTGTCACTAAACTACATCCAAAGTGATTGGTTGTAGGAAATAATCCAACAAACTCCCACTTACACTAAGCCAATCATTTAAGTATCATATACCATATCATTATATGACGATCATACTACTGTTGGGACACTTACTTAAATCTTACAACTTTCTTCTTAATTATCATCATAATTAAGAAATTTTGCTTAAATAAATCCTTAAATCTTTGATAAGACATTAGGTCATTTTGCATGCCCAATGGCTCAAATGTTCTATAGCACATTACTATCATAAACAATGTCAGGAACTACATTTAATTAATTAAAGAACCTGTTGATCCAATTAATCATTTTCATTAAAGAACCTATTTATCCAATTAATCATTTTCACTAAATGGAAAATGTATTATGGCCTAATTAGCAACCATTACTACATTGGAATCTTTCCATTCTTGAATGATATTGTTCTAAATAAATAAACCTTAATTAGGAATTACTTCTAAAGTTATATCTTCATTATCTTAAACTCAAATATCAACTCATACATAGGATCATTGATATTTTTAATACTTCACCAAGTATCTGATATCTTAAATACTAAACATCTTTAGTATATTATCTGCTTAAAATAGGTGAACAACATATAATTTATCTCTATAGATCTAATTCCCATAATTAAGTTGTTACTTTTTGTTATCCAATAAGAGTTGTTTTTAGATAATTATATTTTCAACAATTGAAAGTTAGGAATATTGTTGTTCTCTGCGAGTAATATATCTCCACATACTCCCACTGAAGAGGACAACTATACTCCCACTAACCTTTTTGTAGACATGATAAATTCACAATCATCTCTAAAACAAACTTTTTGAATTTATCATGAAAATAAATCTTTCAATGTCTCATGGTCTTCCAACTATATACCAAATATATCATTAAAGGCATTTTCCAATTGGATGTACTATCATGAGATTTGAAATTTTCAAATTTATCTTACTCTCACTACTTATCTTTAGAATCGTTCTCCTATAAGCATGCATTGAAACAAACAATTTGTTCGATAAGTTTGTAAGATTATATCCAACCTTTTAGATATCTCATAACCTTTTATTATCCAATTTAATTATAAACTTAATGGATAATGTATGCTTGAACCAAGCATCACATCCTTGAATAATTAATTTTGACTATTTTAAAGACTTAATGTTTCATATCTAATATGAAATATTGCTAATTGATTCAATCAGAACTATAGAAGGTAAGTCATTGTAGTAGGTATAGCTATAGAAAAAAATAATATTGCATCATAAAATATCTCATATTGTATTTTCCTCCTTACATTACTTTTATGAATTTAGTTGTGAAGGTATTCACCAAAGAATCTTATTCCTTATAGATAACTAAAAATTTAAAACTTACCATAATGATCTCATGGAAGTGCTTTAGCATTCTCAATGCTAAATTTCTACTTAGATTTAAACAATTTAAACTTTTCAAAAATTTAAATCATTATGTCATTTAATACATATGAATATATCACATAAAGTCATTAGTAATATAATGAAATATAAGTATTATGCTTTTTATGAATTGTTACTCCATCCAATACATCATATGTATAAGATTTAACAATTCAATACCATCATCATCCTTTCACCAAAGGTTTATTTGGTCATTCTTCAACTTGACAAGTTTCACAAGTTTCATATGATTCATAATCATGAGGATACACATATCTTTGCATGTAATTTTATGAGTCTCGTTTTGTTGATTTAACGAACAAGGAATAAAAAGGATAGTCTCTGTTATCCAGCTTTGTATTCTTACCACTTATGTTAAGCATAAGTCTCCTTTGATTCAACACGTACAAACTATTTGTATAAAATTGGATCAACTACTTTTACTCAATAATCTATTTCTTGTCATGCATTGAATATTATAATAATTTTGAATCTAAATTCAGCATCAAATACTCTTAAGCATGAACTAGAAATACATATGATTTATATCATATCTCATATAGGTAAGAAAAATCATGCAATCATACTATAACAAAGCCTTTAATTGTAGTCCATAATTATGCTTTTAGTAGGTTAAATTAAATGGAACAATTCCAATAAGGTACTATACCTCTCAGCTCTACTCTAAGTAACCTTTTGCATCTTGCTATCATGATGTTGATGCATATCTTACATATTGTCATCAAAGTTTATAAGATATTAGTTAACTTAAAATGTCAATACATTTTATCATTTATATGATTTTGACATATCTCTTACAACTTTAACATCAAATCCTCAACAAGGATTAATAGCAAAATTGCATAATGGACATACAATTTTTCTTTTTCTAACTTTGAGGACTCTTCTCAAACATAATCCTATGTCCAAGAAATTTATTTCACTAACTCTTAGTATCAACTATACTAAACAAAGTAAATTCCACTAAGAACAAAATATAAATGTAAGAAAAGCAAGTGATCAATTATATACAATGACTACCAAATCAGATTAGGACTTTAATCATATATTTGGTTACTCCCACTATTTTATTCGAAATAATAGCCTTCACTACTATTCGGAAAGATTACTTTAATCTTTTTGGTGGGCAAGGATCTCATTCAAATATAGTTGATCTTGAGTTTGCTCAACAAGCCAACTAAACTTAACTTACATAGATAACAATTTTATAAATCATATCTTATGTGACTCTTAGATTCGTTAGGTGACAACTCTTACCAAAACATATCTTATATATTATTTCTATGCCTGACCCTAAATTCATGTGATCATGAGTTTGCTTATCCAAATAATACAAATTTAATTAAGTAGAACCCACTATCATAAGACTAAACATGTTTGAGTTAAAACGGCCTTGAGTTTGCTTAACAAGCCTACAATAAACATAATTCTGGTTTATTCTTATAACAATGAAAGACAACAATTACGATCTCAACTTGTGTTTAATATTTTAACAAGAGATTTGATTTCATTCGTCTTATCAAACATAAAATTGCATGTAAAATATTAGACATATAAAACATACAATTTAACATGCATCCAATATAAATATCAACCATAAAAATAAAATATGCATCTTATGCGCGCACTCATAATCAAATTATATACATAAAACATAAAGCTTCGTTTGACTCCAGCTATTGATCTTCATAATCTAAAATAATATTTCTAACTCATTGGAAAAATTAAATCAGATTATACCCATTGATTCCTAAATAATCTAAATTCCTATTTCAAATAGAAATTTAATTTGATTGAAAATAATTTTCAAATTCAATTAGAAACTATTTCCAATATATCTTGACTCCTTTAATAAAATTTAATTAAAAAATTTTCAATAAATTATTCTACTTGTTATAATTTACAAAAAGCCCTTTTTCAAAATTATATAAGTAACATATTCTAATCCAATTAGAAAAATATTTTTAATCTAATTGGAAATTACTATTTCTAATCTCATTATAAATTATTTGTCCTTAATTAGAAAACTATTTTCTAATATTAAAAGGAAACTACTTTCAAAATTGCATAAAATGCTTCTAAATTTAATTAAGAAACTCCTTTATATTATTATTTTAGAGATTGATTTCTTAATTAATTAGAAAATCTTTCATTAATAAATT
>JANIHZ010000001.1:13621171-13631469 GCA_027478365.1 Erythroxylum rufum
ATAGAGAGCTGCTAATTCAAGTCCTTTACCAATAATCTTCTCCATTATAACATCTTGAAAAAGACGATGATTAAGAAGAAATAATTTAGAGCACGAGTGAATTTAATCACATATTAAATTAAAGAAAAATCCTAGTAGATTCAAGAAAGAAGACAAAGAAGGTAATGGCATAGGATTAGCAATGACAAAACCAAGAATAGAGAAGGACCTCCATCAACTAAAGTAACATGGAAAAGCAATATGTGTTTTTGAAAAGTAGAGAAAAGATTAGAATTACTTGTTATATAATTTAAGGTACATGAACTAGTGACCCACTCTGAAGAAGGGAAAAGAAGGCATGTAGGTGTGTTATTTAAGTCAACACTGGTATTGATAAGGTGAAATGAATTTTTAAATGTATCGATATCAAGTGAATTTAGCAAACTCATTTGCAAAAACTGTAATTTTCTACTTGGTGAATGAGCTAGGTGTAACAATAGTAGTTGCAACATGAGTTCAATGGAGCTTCTTAGATTTATTTTGTAGCTTTTGGCATGCGCATCTGGTATGGCCTAACTCATGGCAATAACAACAAATAACTCTTGTATCTTGACCCCTATTATTATTATTCCCTTGACATGACTTCCCAACTTCAAATCCATTATCCCGATTAACGAGAGCACCAGGAGGCTGAATATTGGGAGTAACTAATTCACTAATATCTATGCAAAGTATTTGAGTAAAGACCTCATGTAAGGAGGAAAACAGTACCAGAGAGAAATTGACAGTTAATCATCTCAAACTAAGTTAAGACTAGCCAAAAAATGCATTACTGTCATATGCTCCCATTCTCATTGGACTTTGACATTAGAATTAAAGGTTAACAAAACATTCAATACTTTATACGTCTCTTTGAAATTCATAAAGTATGCTTTAAGAGACTGATCCCGTTGCTTGGCACTATAAAAATTCTTACACACTTCATAAATATGAGAAATGTTCCTTTTCTCGAACAAAAAAATTCCAAACAATCCATCAATGCTTTGACGTACTCATAGTGATTAATCATGCTAACGACCCCATTGAATTTTGAATTTGAAAGAATAATAAAAAATCATCTCGTATCCACTCCTTGTGAGTATGGTCCAATGGTGGGTCATTAGTGAGGTGATAGTCATTGAAAGATTTACAGTCCTCCACCAAACTAGATAATTGAGACCACTCAACTTATGTTTTATAGGTTTGAACATCACATGAATGAAATCAATCAACCAAATTCTTGTTTGTCAACCATAGAAACAAAATAACTAAACAAATCAAGAAAAAACAAAAAAGCTCAAATGCAAATAGAAAGATATGATCCTGACAAGGTATTGTGGGGAGTAAAGTATGAATAAGCTTTCTTACTGAGGTGCTGAGGAAATTAGATGCACAAGAGTGATAGTAGGGGAGAGGTGTGGAGAAAAGATGACCCGATAATAGAGCAATGATGTATTGGAGAAGATGCAAAGCACATGAGACTCACGAACAACACTTCAGGTGACTGGTGTTCGAGTAGTAGTCAATTAGCAAGCAACGCTCCTTATGGTGCTAGTGGTGAGAACCAAAAAATTCCAAAGTTCTACTCATCAAGAAAAAACTGAAACAGAGAAGAAAAAAGAATTTTAAATAGCCAAATTTTGCTTTGATAACATGAAACAAAGAGAGAAAAGATGTTTCAATTAATGTATTTTTTATAGAGGTAGAGATATATACAAATTGCTCAACTACTAATTAGGTAAGTAAATAAATAGGATCCATATAATTAAGCCTTAAAATCTTGTAAAAACTATACAATCTATAAAAATCATCAACATACATCAAAAATGCAATCACTCCCCCCTATAGTTGTGTGCTTGATATCACTATGAATCAAATGAAAAGGATGAGGATATCTTTTAGTACTAATAGGAAAGGATATACGAGTATGATTTGCTAATTCACAAATTTCACAATGAAAAGTTAAGATATCTGATCCTTTGAAGAAATGTGGAAAAAAAACTTTTGAAACTCTAAAAGATGGGTGACCAAGGAGTTAATGGTAAATTCAAATGACATCTTTATTTGAAGTACTAAGAAATGACACGGACAAATTAATTTAAGATTTTTTAGAAAATTCAAGATGATAAAGATTGTTCCTTTCCTTAGCAAGTCCAATCCTCTTCCCCAAGTCCTAGTCCTAACAGACACAATAAGAAGAAGAAAAAATTGCATAACATTTAAGTTCATGTATAAGGTTTTGCATAAACACAAGGGTAGCTAATAGTTTTGGCATATGAAAAACATTTTTGAGAAGAAGAATACTATATACATCTCCTACTACTACAACAATAGCTAAGCAACCATTTACTACTACAATATTCATATTACTAAGGATGGGGTGTAGGTATCAAATAAATGTGAGGAGTGAGTCATGGTATATGGCATCGGAGACAATTATCCAAGTATTGGCACAATACTTGTCTGAAGCATTCATGCAAAAAGAAAATAAAGGTTCAATTGAGAGCCAAAGAACCAACTCCATAGGGTTTCTCAAGAGATCCTGCTGACAAAATTGGATAGAAAACCAAAATTGAGGTTTTTTATTCTCTGCCTTTATCACTTAACTAATACATCTTAAATAGGAAAAAATACAACCAAAAAACATAGAATCCCTACTAACCTGCAGCACCCTAACTATTTAAGCGTTGATTTATCTTATCTTGAATCTAAGATTAGATATTCCTATTTTATTGGGATCATCATCTACCAAATATCAACATCCCTAATTTATCAACACTCCCCCTCAAGTTGGAGCAAAAATATATATCATGCCCCAATTGCTAACTTGAAATTCAAATGGTTGCCTTAACAATCCTTTAGTGAATACACCTGCAACTTGTTGCGTAATAGGAATGAATGGATTACAGATTATTCTTGCTTCAAGTTTTTCCTTTATAAAGTGCTCATTAATTTCAACGTGTTTTGCCTTATCATGAAGAACAAAATTTTGGGCAATACTAATGGCTACTTTATTATCACAATACAATTTCATAAGAAAACTCAATAGACTTTGAAGATCTTCCAAACACTCTTGTAGCCATAAAACTTCACATACACCTTGAATCATTGATCTAAATTATACGTCAACACTAGTCCTAGCAACTACACCTTGTTTTTTACATCTCCATGTAACTAAGTTGCCCCAAAGGAATGTACAATACCCAAAATCAATCTCCTATCAGTAGTTGATCCTACGTGGTCTGCATTAGTATAAACCTCCATTTCTCTATTTTTCGTTTTTATTTTAAAGCCCTTTTCCAGGAGTGCTCTTTAAATATCAAATGATCCTATATACAAGTCCCCGTATGGGGAATGCATAAGCTGAATAACCATACTTACAACAAAGGCAATGTCAAGCTGTATATGAGACAAGTAAATCAGTCGCTCCATCTGGTACCTCCTTTTATCTATTGGAATCCCATCTTTAGCATCTCCAGGAGTGTATGAAGGCTTGCATCCACTCATTCCAGTCTCCTTTAAGAGATTTAAAATATACTTCCATTATAAGACCACAATTCTCTTATTTTATCTTGCTACTTCCATTCTAAGAAAATATCTTAGCTGGCCTAAATCCTTAATTTCGAACTCCTTGGCTAGATATTCCCCTTTAAATATGTTAAACACACATAGTCTTTAGAAACTAAAATATAATATGAATCTGCTAACTTATTATCCTACTAAAAGTAGACTTCCTAAACAAGATAACTACTATAGAACATATGAAAACTTCCTAATCAACTGCTACCATCAACTCCTAACTACTCTCCTTATATATAGAATGCATCTTGCATATCAAATTCCCAAGAAAAAACCATAAGGCCATGACAAGAAATAGGAGGAAAATAGAATTATCTTCTTACAATTGATATAGGATTACATGGTTATATACATCTCAGCGTAGGAGGAAAAATAGGAAACAGTCTCCTAGAAAAAGAATCAATCTCCTAGGACTCCATATTCTCCTAGGATAGGAAAACAATATCCTAGGATTCCATACTCTCCTACAAAAAGAAAACAGTATCCAAGGATTCCACACTCTCCTAGGGAAGGAAGACAATCTCATAGGATCCCACAATCTTTAAGATATCAAGAAATTAACTTTTCTAAAATGGTATATAGCTAACATACAACTCAACACAAAGTGTCAAGAATCTTGCAAGGATTAAAGTTATGCACAAAGCAAAGTGTTTCTAATGCCTACTGATAAGTAAAACCAAAAAGAGGAAAGAATGAAGGGTGAAAAATCTTCACTAAGGGTTAGTTTTTACCACCTTGACTTTTTCTATTCGCAAAAAAATACTAATTGACCCGAAAGTCAAAAAAATGAATATTTAAACATGATTATAACCACAAAGTACAAGTATTTACTAAATAATTCAAAAGGATTCCTAAAAGATATAAAAAGGAGAATAGTTGATGCCTGTTGAAAGTCCGCCTGCCATGCATATTTGCCAATGGGGTTCAAATACAGGAAAAGCTGCAAGCCATCCAGCTGTAGATTTTTGTCTAGACTCAGTATCTCCCCATCCATAAATGGGTCGAGTGTTATACTCCCAGCGTGCAAATTTCACAGTATCCACATAATTTGACCTATTAATAAAAGCCAACAAACATCAAATAAATAAGGTCTAGTTTTTATCCACAACCCATAGTTTAGGTACTTTAATCACTAAAATAGCTTCATACTAATGCAAAACCTAAAGATTTAATCTAGAATATATATATATGTCAAGAGTAGTTATGATATTTACCATATTCTAAAGTCTTCCAACATAATATAATACATCGTATAAATAAACAAAAAAGCAAGCCATAAGTTTTTCCTTAGTTCAGTTTAAAGTTTGAGTCATAACCAAGGACCATGTCGAAGTTCATGAAAAGAATCAAAATTGAAGACATACAAAGTTTTGCAATATGTGAAGGTCCTCGAATAAATTTATAGATTATCCATCATACGTATAATATACATAACTTTCAAGAATATATTATCAAGGTTATATTTGTAATTGTAAATTTAACAAACTCTTACATATAATAACAATGGTGAACAATAAGATAACTGATTCACCTATTTTCATCACATGTTCGAAGCCAAAACCCTACATGTACACTCAAAAGATTGACAAAGTATTAGTTCATTCATCCTCCTAGCTGTGCAACCTAGCAAGCTTGTTAATAAGAACAACATCAAACTAGGCAACTATCTGTCTCTTATTTCTTTCCCTTTCGTGATTGAAATAGTATGAGTAATCTCATAGGATCATAACTTATTACAAGAGACACTTGCTACACATCAATACCATGGGCCAATGGATTCGTGGTGATAAGGAAACAATTTCGACACACTAAGTCTTGTTGTACATCACCAAAACTTCAAGTTCTTTGAAATTGGGCACCAAAGTGTACTTCCTTCAAGAGAAGAATCGAAGCATATGGTTGGATAAAGAGATTCTCACTATCTTGGTCAAAGTTACAATAAACACAGCAGCACTATTGTTGGAGATAGTGCAATAAGCACTACAAAAGAGTTTTTGAAGCTAAAGGTTGCAACTAAGACCAAGGCAACTTTCAATGACACATTAGGTCAATGACAAGGCCAACTAGAAAAAGTGTGAGTTGATTAGATGCTTTACAAGTGACGTATTATGTTAATGACAAGGCCAACAAAAAGAAGTACATAGCTAATGAGATGCTTTAGAGATGCATGAGAACACTCTTGATAAGGGCGATGATGAACTTACCAAGAAAAGAGAAGAGGGATTAATAGAGAACAAAAGTTGTGTTGAGAGTACAATTTATTGATGAATATTATGAGCCTAGACACATTGATACAATTGTGACCCTAGTCAAGCTCAATGGGGCACGATAAAGCAAACATAGGGGAAGTCTTTTGAGAAAAATAAAGGCTAGCATTGCAGGTGGCAGTCAACAACAAAGGTGACACCAAGAGTGATTCTAACAACGGTGGGTGGGAAATAAGTTAGGGATTTATGCTATAATATCATGTTAGAGTGTGTGAATAGGTTGTTAACACAGTCAACATGATCATATTGTATATACAAGAGGGCATAATACATGGTAAATAAAAATAGCTTCCTATAGTATACAAATATAATATATTACCAATACAATTAACAAAACTACTAGTTTTTTCTTTTAAATTAAGCCAATTCAACCGCCTTTGATCATGATTATCTTTTTTCAAAAACCCAAACATTCCCAGATATATTAACACATCTAATGTTAATGGAGAAACTATGTCTAGCAACAACTCTATGAATGGAATTCTAGATGGTAATCTCAACATCAAAACTACGGTTATAACAAATAAGATTGAAGTTACCTGCCATCATCACAAATAAAACCTTGATGCCAAAATGGGCTGACTTGGAAGCCTTCTTGAACTCTTTTATTAAATTCCTAGACAAACAAAGAAAAAGTAACTTACCATTTAGTTCATTATAGATAATTAATACACTTATAATGGATCGAGAAAAGAGCCATAAGGAGCCAGCTAATAGATATAGATAGAGACAAAATAAAAAAAGAAAACAATAGCATCATAGTCAATTGTATAAGAACAATAAAAATGAAAATTGCCACAATTGTTTCCACTGTACAAAGGTGATCATGGAAGTGTAAGAAAATTCTATTAATATCCCAATTAGATTAGTAAAATTTATAGACTTAAACAATCATAAGGTGATCAAGGCCAGCGTAATTTATAAATGATATGTTAATTTGGAATAGCAAAATTATGCAATAATTCTTGGATTAAAATGGGTTAAAACAAAGCACGACTAAATTGTCCAAGTCAACTTTCTTTCCCAACAATCAACATGTTATGTAACGTTGACCATAGAGACCAATAATGCCTATAATTCCAAATTTACATCTATGTGAAGTGGACCTCTGTGAATAAAACCAAAATAGTGTAGCCAACTTCCTATTTGAGATCATCTCATTGGCTACTATATAACAAGGTTTATTACACGAAAACCAATAGAATATGCAATTTTATGTTGTTGAGAACTTATGTGAAAAATAAACTAGACAAAATTAAGAAGCCATAATGAAGCGTGATTTTGATATTGTTTCCTTATATGTGAACATCTTGGTGTATGTAGTCTTTTTATATGTGAATAGCACGATACTCTTTATTACTAAAATTCAGTGTTAGTTATGAAACTCTTTTCCCAACAAGGACTGCAAAAAATGGGTCTTATTTGTAGAATCAAACATTTCCCCTTAGAAGCATGTTTTCTTCTCTCTCCTTTTTTTTTTTTTTGAATGTGGATTAGTTGTACCTTATCATTTTCATCTTAGAAATATTGGATCTAATAGATGAAATAAAAGAGATAGCAAAGTACGTAAACAAACTTCTATAATCACCTTAGTGGTGATGTCGAGTTATACGGACTAAGAATCCAGAATTCTAAAGAATGATGAACACAAAAAAATTGTGATTTTAAACAAAAGAGGAACAAAAACATGAATTCAACATGCACATTCAAATAATGCATATGAACCTTGGGAGTGACCTCCTTGTTTGGAGGCTGCATGCCTTTCTGAGCCACAAAAGTATTTCCCAAAATCAATTCATGCCTGCCTGTGCATGAACGAATCAGTCGGAGATTGAAGACAAACTAAATTCATACAAATGATTTGAATAACGCCATACCAAAGTGAATTGAGCTACTTGATTGAAAAACTTACTTCCCCAAAAGTTATGCGACTGTTGAGAGTATTGACATATGTACTTGTCATAAGCACCAAGAATTTGAGCTCCAACACCAATTGATCGAGTTCCATACTGTGCCAACTCAAATGGGGTCAAGTCCTTTTGAAAAGCCGGGTTCTCCACAGAGTACATGAAGCAGAAACTCTGCCTGCTCTCAGGAATAGAAACCTTGAAGTACCAACCTTCAAAAAATTTCCTTGAACTTCCGTCAAAATGGTACCTGATTTGAGAAAAAAGAATGATTTATTTTAAACAGACAGGAAATTGAGAAAGAAAAGAGTAAAAGTGAAATTACCCGCTGTGAGGAGTTCGAAGGTGGCGAGTAAGAGGAGTAGGCACATAAAGAGGAGTGACGGAGGAAGAGCCAACACTTTGGCTTTGGCTTGAAGAAGCAGCAACCCAATTGGAAGGCCTGCTGACGCTTGTCGTAGGAGAAGAATACGGGCATAGTTTGAGATTGGCTCCAACTCCAAGGACATGGTGGAGAGAGTTTACCATGGAGGAGAATCCTTCTAATGACTCGATGAATTAAGCAATGAATAAACGAATTTTATGTACCCATTACATAAACAAGATGTGAGTTGTATGGTGGTGGAAGCAGCGAGCGGCCGGTTTTCCAAATGGAACACGTGGCGGAGGCTTGTCCGAGAAACTACGAACTTCTTTTCTTTGCTAATTTTTATTCTGATTTTACCTATTTAAACTAATATTTTTATAATTTAAAAATATTTTATGATCTCAAGGTACAAGAAAATATTTTTGAGAAATTAAAATAATTCATTAAAGACATAATTATAAAGAGAGTACATATGAAAAGCATAGCTACATGTTTAAGCCATCATGGAACATTAGGCTTCTATTTCCTCTATAATGGGTTTCCTAAAACCCAACGCTTCCATTTGTCCATCATCATAAGTACGCAAACTAATTAAGTCTTCATTTTGAGAGAGTTCAGAATTCAGTGCAAGTTGTTCTCTTATTCGTGCAAGTAATTCCAAAAGAACCTACTACATATGCTTTTATTTTCCTTAGAATATCAAAAGGTTTCTTTCTTTCTAAATCTCACATACCAATCTGCTAAAAAAGAGTTTAAAGTTGGTGTAGCATTCCTCTTCTTCGAGTAATCCAGATCAATATTTCAAATGAGCATGTACATAAGCATGTAAAGCGAAATCTCCTGAGGATTTCACTCCACGAAGGGTCGATATAGCTACATTGAGAAAATAAATGGTCAAAAGATTTGGGCACGAGGAGCAAAGTATGCAATTGTTTTGGATAGATTTATTCCCCCATATTCTACTGAAATGGAGAGCCTTTCGTTAATAGCTAGTCAGAGGATGAAAGATAGCTTCGGGATTGCTTGATGGAACCAAACTAACTTGTGCCAATACACTTTAATAGCTCTATTCCTCGATAGATCCTTGCAAGAGGAATTGGACAAAATGCTATGTGATGATTTGTCCATATTATAGAGTCCTTGCCGGTGGATGCATAAGAGTAGTTTTTAGCAATAGCCACTAACTCGTCCTTCGTAATTTGACTAAGATTGATTTTATTATCTTTAAGCACTTCACAAATAGTTGACAATGGCAGGAATCAGTTCCTTAAGTTGTAAGAAAATATTGGTCTCACTCAAGGGCCATCGAGCTCCAATTATCAAACCAAGAGTGTTAAAAAAGTGTTCTAAAGACAATCACTTTTAGTACTTATTGTACAAATCATTTTATGATTAATAAAGACATTTTTTATTATTTCGATGTTCATAAATTTATGGATTTAATGTGATCTTAAATTTATTTAATAAAGTCCTTGATACGAAACAAAGCATGAAGAAAATCATAATGAGATCATTTTAATGAGATTCCTATCATGTGTAGTTATGTTAATATCTAAACTAAGGTTGATGATCTGAGTGACTCAGTGAGTGATCTATATAAGGAAGTAGCTTATCTACGAGTTTCTATTGAAAAATACCTCAAGTTGATCTGCACTGATATGCAATGAATGTTTTTTGAAATCATGAAGCATCTTTGGTAAAGTTTTTTTTATTAATAACAAATAGGGGCAGAAGAGCAGAAGCAGAAGAAAGACAGTACATGGGGAGACCAGAAACAAGAAAAAGAAGATAGTATTGACTACGGGAGACCAGAGACAAGAAAAAGGAGATAGTATTGACTACAAGTTTTTTTCACATGTGTATATCTTTTATTGTCTTCTTATTCGTTATCTAAATAATATTCGTTTATTCATTTTTATATTTCTAAAATTATTATTATTTGTTATCATCAAAAAGGGAGAGATTGTTAAGTGTAGCGCCCCCTTACCGCAAGGTACACACCGGAACGCCCGGAAGTCATTCCGGTACATATCCTACGATAAAGGCGCACTACGATCGATCACTACATTTAGTCCACGTGGCTTCATTTGAATGTTTGCTAAAAAGCATCAATAGAATTTCATCACATTTTTGAAACCAAAAGTTTTCCTCATTTCATTG
>JANIHZ010000001.1:13937419-13948095 GCA_027478365.1 Erythroxylum rufum
CTAAATTCCTTTCATTTAATAACCATTAACTAAGCACTAAAAACCTCAAATTAATTTAAGCAAGCTTATTTACTAAATAAAAGGAAACGAGGCCCAACAGAAAGTCAAATAGATATGCAAATGTGAAATGCCATTACTGTAAGAAGAAGGGCTACATCATGAAATTTTGCAGAAAGTTGAAGAAGGAAAAAGGAAAAGATGTGAAGAAAGACGAAAGCAGTGATGATGAACGAAGTAACATTGTTGATGTATTCAACCTTGTTATTAATACAGCGATAGTCAGCCTGGTGTCGTAAGAAACAAGTTGGATAGTTGACAGTGGAGCTACTGTTCATGTTACATCTTACAGATAATTTTTCTCATCCTACACACCTGGGAATTATGGCATTGTTAAGATGGAAAACGGAAATCTGTCAAATGTTGTTAGCAAAGGAGATGTTTCTTTAGAGACAGCGAATGGTTCAAGACTATTGCTGAAAGATGTCAGGTACATTACTGATATGCGTCTGAATTTGATTTCTGTAAATAGGCTAGATGATAAAGGTTTCCGAAATACTTTTGGAAACGAAAAATGGAAGCTTACTAAAGGCTCGTTAGTAGTGGCCAGAGGTCAGAAGCACTCAAGACTATATATAATGCAGGCAAAGCTCTCCAGTGATGTTGTCAATATAGTGGAGAATGATAATACAGTTGATTCGTGGCATAAAAGACTAGGCCATATTGGTGAGAAAGGGATGACTCAGCTTGTAAAAAGGAATATGTTATCTGGTCTAAATCAGATACATCAGAAGAAATGTACAGATTGTCTAGCAGGGAAACAAAATAGGATTTTTTTCCAGAGTTCTCCCCCATCCAGAATGAAGAATGTTATAGATCTAATTCACTAAGATTTGTGTGGACCATTGCCAAAGTCACTCAGTAACGCACAGTACTTTGTGACTTTTATTGACATCATTCCAGGAAAACATGAGCCTATACTCTAAAGACTAAAGATCAAGTGCTAGATGTGTTCAAACAATTTCACGCCTCAGTTGAGAGGCAAACTGGGAAGAAGTTGAAGTGCATTCAGACAGACAATGGCTGAGAGTATATCAGATTATTTGATGCTTACTGTAAAGAGCATGGTATTAGACATCAAATGACTCCACCAAAAACACCGCAGTTGAATGGCATAGTTGAGAGGATGAATAAGACTTTGATGGAAAGAGTCAGATCTCTACTTTCACATTCAAAGCTGCCTAAGGCATTTTGGGGTGAAGCTTTACTTACAATTGTGTATGCATTAAATCGTTCACCATATGTTCCTCTCCAGTATGAAGTTCCAAAAAAGGTGTGGTCAGAAAAGGATGTTTCCTATGATCATTTGCAGGTCTTTAGTTGCAAGGCCTTTATCCATATTCCTAAAGATGAAAGGAAAAAGCTTGATGTCAAGACACGACAGTGTGTATTAATTGGCTATGGTCAAGATCAATTTGGCTATAGGTTTTATGATTCGGTGCAGAAAAGACTTATCAGGAGTCGTGATGCGATGTTTGTTGAAGATCAAACTATTGAAGATATCAACAAGGCAGAAAAGGAAGTTCTAAGCTCTGATAATGACTCAACAAGCTTCCAGTTGAATCCTCCAACAGTGGTGCCTAGACAAGTTGGAGATGAAGTGCAGAATGATTAGCTAGAAGCTGATAATGCAGATGCCCCAATTGAAGTTGAACCAGAGGATGATGATGGTGTTCACATTTAACCACCAGCACCTAAAGATTCTTTAGTCCCATTATGAACATCTATTAGAAATAGATAACCATCTACTAGATATCCAGTTGATCAGTATGTAATGTTGACTGACGGGGGAGAACCAGAAAGCTTTGATGAAGCTATGAATGATGAACACAAGAAGAAATGGAAAGAAGCCATGCAAGACGAGATGAAATCCTTTCATGAGAATAAAACATTCGAGCTGGTGAAGTTTCCAGAAGGCAAAAGAGCATTGAAGAATAAATGGGTGTTCAGGATCAAGCATGAAGAAAACAACGACCTTCCTCGATTCAAAGCAAGGTTAGTGGTCAAAGGATTAAGCCAAAAGAAGGGTATTGACTTTGACGAGATATTTTCACCAGTGGTGAAAATGACATCTATACATACAGTGCTAGGGCTAGTCGCAAGTTTTAATCTGGAGGTTAAGCAAATGGATGTTAAAACTGCCTTCCTACATAGGGATTTGGAAGAAGAGATATACATGGAGCAGCCAGAGGGTTTCGTAAAAAAGGAGAAAGAAGACTATGTTTGTAAACTAAAGAAGAGTCTATATGGTCTAAAATAGGCACCAAGACAGTGGTATAAAAAGTTTGAGTCTGTTATGGGGGAGTAATGCTACAAGAAGACTACCTCAGATCACTGTGTATTTGTGAAGAAGTTCTCTGATGGTGACTTTATTATTTTATTGCTCTATGTAGATGATATGTTGATTGTTGGTAAGAATGTTTCTAAAATCAACAATCTGAAGAAACAATTAGATAAGTCTTTTGCCATGAAAGACTTGGGATCAACAAAGCAGATTCTTGGCATGCAGATTATCAGAGACAGAAGCACCAAGAAACCATGGTTGTCACAAGAAAAGTACAATGACAAAGTACTTCAGAGATTCAAACTGGACAAAGCTAAAGCGATTAGTTGTCCTCTTACTAATCATTTTAAATTGAGTTCCAGAGAGTGCCCTTCTATAGATGAAGAGAAGGAAGAAATGTCCAGAGTTCTATATGTTTCAACAATTGGAAATTTGATGTATTCCATGGTTTGTACACAGCTAGATATTGCTCATGCAGTTGGAGTTGTGAGTCATTTCCTTTCAAATCCTAGAAAGGAACATTGGGTTGCAGTCAAGTGATTCTCAGGTATCTTCGAGGGTCATCCAAAATATGCTTATGTTTTGGAAGAGCAGAACCTGTGTTAGCTAGTTACACAGATGTAGATATGGTTGGAGATGTTGACTCGAGAAAGTCTATATCAGGTTACTTGATTACTTTTACAGGGTGAGTTGTAGCATGGCAGTGAAAGTTACAGAAGTGTGTTACACTTTCTACAACTGAAGCAAAGTTTATTGCAGCAACGGAAGCCTGTAAGGAGTTACTATAGATGAAGAAGTTCTTTAATGAACTTGGTATCAAGCAAGAATAGTATCAGCTATTTTGTGACAGTCAGAGCGCTATTCACTTTGGTAAGAATGCCTCATTTCACTCACGATCAAAACACATTGATGTGAGATATCATTGGATCAGAGATGTGATGGAGACGAAACAATTATGGTTAGAAAAGATCCATACTGATAAAAATGGATCAGACATATTAACCAAGATTCTACCAAAAGGTAAGTTCGAGTATTATCGATCAGTAACAGGCTTGATAGAGCCCTCCATGTAATCAAGAGGGGGAGATTTGTTAGATATGGGTCCCTCTCACATGGAGGGACGCCATATTTGACAAAACAATTGCGACACCAATTTTGGTGTCGCATTAGGCAGCTGTCTTCCGCAGTGGAGTGCCTATATAAGGCATTCCCTACTTCAGAAAAAATATAACAAAGCATAGAAAGAAAACCAGAGAAAATCAAATGCTCTGAAGTTAGGAAAATTTTTCCTAAAGGGTTAGTGAGTGATAAAATAGTGAGGTTAGTATTTTTAGGTTGGGAAACACCATGTGAGCCACTGTTTTGGTTTTATCTCTGTATACCTACTGTTTGTAATAATGAAAGAAATATTATGAGTTTTGTCCGTGGATGTAGCCCAAAGTTAAGGGTGAACTACGTTAAATATTATGTGCCCATTTTGCTCATTTTATTTTTCATTTTCACCAAATACACCCGCTGCACCCAACACTAATCCCTTTGAAGCCCTTTATTGCAAATTTCACACACAAATCAGTTGGTAGTAAACAAAGTCTTTGGAGATAAAGAAATAACCTTTACGTCTGGATCCACAAAAAAACATTTTAATCAAAGTCACTTATGTAACTTTACAAGTAATATTCACTTCATCGAGTTCAAAACTCATGTTGATGTTTTCTTTGGCTGGGGTTATAGGGAGGCTTCACTTTTTCTTCACTATTTTTGTGGATATAGGAGATGGTTGGTTGCTGGAGGATTAAACATCGGCTTCACCGAGTAGTGGAGGAGTTATCTAAACAGGACCATCATAACTAGACTACTAGTAGACAAATTGAAAATTTGAAAGGATGAGGTTTCGAAAAATTATAGTTTAGCTAGAGCAATTTTAAGTTTTCTAAAAAATATGAAAAAATTAATTATAAAATAATAAATCAACATCAGAAATTTGTTAACGCTGTTTGGCACACCTTGTCTACATCTGTGAGGCCTTCATTCAGTTTAATCACTTTTATCGAAGAATAACAATAGTTTTATTTAAGGCATTACAGAGCCTACTCACCTAACCCTTGACACTATCTCTCATTATCACAATCTGTGAAAGTAATTCACACTCAATAACACGACTGCCTCGTGTTAACCTCAATAGAGGATTTTCTCAATAGCATTTAACAATAAAGATAAGAATTAAACAATTCAAGTGATTAAAACAATAACATACATAAACAAAAACATTTGAGATAAGAAAACAAAAATTCTTCTAACAATGTGGCTTCGTCAACGAAAGATTAGGAAGTTGTTTACCAAAAATTCTGCTTTGAACCTTTGATAACGTCACTGAGTTATCCCACGTGTAGCAGCCATGAAAACTCAACGAAACAACAAACGTTTCATCACCAAAATGTCATAAACACAAGAGCTACACAACTCCGTCACTTCTAGAAATTCTTCACACAAAACACAATATTCAATGGCCCAACAAAGTCACACAACCCTTGGAGAAAATCTAACAACAAATCTGGACAAAATCACCAACAAAATAAACATTTATTCACTAAAACGTTACAATCAATAGAGCTGCAACTCCCACAAAAACTACTGGAGTTTTTCACACAAAACCAACAACAAAAGACAGCCCAAAAAATCACTCACGATGGACAGAAAATGTAGTTGTACACACAGCTTTACTGCATATATTTTACTGCCGAAAACACACACAACTTCGGTCCAAAAGATCACACAAAACTTAATAGAAATGCAATCGTAAATTGTCAATCATAATCCCCACAAATTTAGCTACCTTAGATAACCATTATCACCAAAACAGGCTTCCCAAAGATAGCACCAAAAATCTGCATCTTATCTTAGTCAAGATATGGTGATTTGATTTTAATTAAATTCTATCATGATTAGGAATGTTATCTCAAATAAACCTCATCATTAAAGAGTCCCACATAAGGTAGAATACTTGTCATAATTAAATTCAAATAATTAAAGATGTTTAATTACAAATAATGCCCAAAATATCATAAATTGTATCTTAACAATCTCTCCCTTTTTGTCAATATTTGTCACATATCGAAACTCCCCTTTAAGAAGATAATTGGACATACAACATCAAGTCCACATAACATATAGGAAGTCTCCCTTAGTTGAACATTAAGTTCCAAATAACTTCCAAATAAAATTCAAGTTCATATAACATCAAGTTCGTCAAGTTCAAGAAACATCCAAAAAAGCAATAATCTCAAATGAACAATTATTTAATTATCCAAATTTCTCCCCCTTAGGACAAAAAGATGTCAAAAAACAAGACTAATAGTTACTTAGATACCTTGAAATCTTTCCTTGAATTAAACAGTCACTAAAAACAATCTGATATTCCTTTGGACAAAACAATGCCATAACGAAGAATGTCTTCAATGCGATCAATTTCAATGAATGAAGAAATATACAAATTAGTAGTAGGTGTAGCGGAAAAATCATAAGCACGTCAAGATGACAATTTACCACCAGTCAAAACACTAGCCAATATATCATTATTTATATCAAAGTCATTCGTATACAACTAATTAAATTTAGAAACCTTCAAAATGCATTCAACAAATCATAATCAAACTTAATCAATCTCCTCCTCAAAGTCATCTGCATACAACTGATTAAATTTAGAAACCTTAAAAATGCATTCATATGAGGAGGAGATTGATTAAGTTTGATTATAAACCATATAAACGCAAATTACCCAAACTCATACAGCCCACGAAATAGGGAGAAACTATGAGGAGGAAATTGATTAAGTTTGATCATAAACCATATGAACGTAAATTACCCAAACTAATATAGCCCACAATATAGAGAAAAACCAAGATAAACTTGAGAAACCTAAATCATAGAAAATTTGAATCTTCCTACAGGTCTCAAATCAAGCATCAACATATTCTTGACATAACTCCGTAAATCAAAATTTAAAAGTAGAACTCTCAAAACATCAAGCAAAGCCTCATTGTCACATCAAATATACTATTTAATAAGTAAGGAAAAGCCAAACATACACCAATCAATTGAACCTTAAAAAGCCAATAAATCAAAAACTCATAAAGTCTAGACATTAACTCCTATAAGCCCTTATTAGATTTCCTCAAACTCTTCAGATTTGGAATGGCCTTCCTATTGAAAGTTAAATCCATCATCCTAAGGGGCCAATGGAATATTCCAAGGGAATTATGGTATCCCACTCCTCATTATCACCCTAATTTGGATAGAAAGGACTCATTTCAATGCCTTAATCTCCCTCCTAATACCTTCCAGCTTGCAAAATTCAGGAAATGGGAGAATCAGAATCACCCAAAACAGTTATGGTTCCATATCATTTGGCACAAGGCTCTCATGCCTAGCTATTCCATTATTCTCTGACTCACTGTGTTGAATAAGCTAAGTACAATGGACAGACTGCACTATATTACCTCTAACTCTATTTTTGTTCTTTATGAGTTAGAAGAAGAATCTAAGAATCACCTTTTCTTCCTCTACCCCTTCTCCTAGTTTATATACGAGAAAATACAGAAATTATGTCTTACATCTAATGTTGAGACCACTTTTGGGGAAGCTTTAGATTGATTTGAGAAGGTGAATCATACCTCCAACTACAACAAGCAGTTCTATGTCATCTCCTTCGCCTCGTCCATTTAGGAGATTTGGCGAGAGAGAAACATAAGAAGATTTCAAAATACACATTGCTCATGAGATGAGGTTCTCTTCTCTCTAGTTGGCAGAATCAAAGAGAAACTCCTATGTTCAATAAGGTCTGACCGAGTTTGCCCTAATCTACCCTTATTATGGAAAATTTATTAACATACAAAGGCTAAAATTCTGGAAAAAGGAAATCAACTCAAGTTGCAAGTCAGTACTTGAGTAAAAGGCATCCTTTATCTTTGATGCATGAAGTGTCTCTGTCGAAGCTGAGTACTCCAATCCTTACACTCTGTGTTAGTTCCAGAAATAGGAACCGTATTCTTGAAGATCCTCTCTTTCCATTAGCTATAGCACCTTCTCTTGCTGTGATCGACGATCATCTTCCCAAACCCTAATTTAGTAGGAATTGTGCGAAAGGAGAAAATGTGTTTTAAGCTTTCCAAATTTGCCTAACTCTTCACCTGATGGCAGTGTTAAGCTTTTATGACTCTCATTCCATACGCTGCCATTGTACTAGCTGAAATTATTATGTTTGCCTCTAAACGATGTTGTGGATGTAAACTGTGCTTTATCCTCTAAACGTTGCCGCTGCATGACCTGCTAGTTTTTCTTGATCTCATATGTAACTTCCTATTTAATTTATTAACACAATTTTACTTATTAAAAAAAAACTCTTTCAAGCTCTCTTTTTTTTATCAACATCAAAATATACCTTAAAATATAAAGCACACAGTCTTTGTACCCCTCATAGAAATTCAAACATCACCTTATTCCTTGTCACATCATCTCTTTCATCAGATGTTTGGTTGATTTCTTTTCTAATAACAACCAACTGTGGATTTGGACTGTTTTTGGTATTAACTCCTTTGCATGTCTGTTCTTATATGTGAGATTGATTTCTTCTAACCTAGGTTTGCTTTGATAACATTAACTGCTGCTGAAAGTTAATTGATGAGTGTCTAAATTTGCAATTTTGAGCCCTTTGAAATATCATTTATAACAACTTGTAACAATTCAACCTTATGTATCCATTAACCCCACAAAAGTGACAAGTAGGTATAAATTTTCATTTCTTCCTTGAAATTTCTCCTTGGATAGATCAGATTGCACCATTTTCCTCATCGTTCGACTTAGAACATTCACCTTTTATAGCCAATGCCTTGAAGGTCTTCTTTAGTCTTACCAATTTCCAACAACTTTTCTAGCTTTTCGGTACCTCCATTAAACATTTACCTCCATTTAACATTCTTATTCCCTTTTCCATACTGACTAGCTTTAGCTTTGTTTCATCAAGCTCATTCATTATAGATACAACTTCTTTTCTAAATCTTGTTTCATCTGCTTATACATGTTCGAAGCCTTGACATTCATGACATTGAATTTTCTTCACTTTTCTTTCACCCTTTTGAGTTTTAACTTGTTGTTTGAAATTACTATTCCATGAACTCCCACCATTTTGCCTAAAATTGAATCTATCCTTCTTCACTTTCTTTAACCACTTGCTGAAATTTCTTGTCAATAACTCCATATCCTCATTCTCATTGGATTCATCTCCTAAGTCATTCATGACTTTTCTAACCTCATCTTGCAATGCCAGTCATTTGTTCTTCTCTTGTATAGCTCTCAACAAATTCTTATCAAAGTTGATAAGAATCCTAATTACCTTATCCAAAGACAATTCAGTGATATCATGAGCTTCTTTAATGGTTGCAATTCTTGGTATGAATCTCGGAGACAATGATCTCAATGTCTTCTTAACAAGTTTCCTATTTGAATACTTCTTCCTAATTTGATGTGTTTGGTTTGCTATGTCTCGCAGTCTTTTATGGAAGTCTCCAATAGTTTTACTCTCATCCATCTTTAGCTCTTCAAATCTCACAGCCAATATTTGAAGTTTCGAGGCTATCACAGATTTCAATCCCTCATGTATAGTTTGCAAAGTGTACCATGCTTCTTTTACTGATTCATAGCTGATATCATGGCAAAATGACCTTCATTAATTGCACTGAAGATAACGTGCATGGCTTGAGAATTTTCAAGCACTCTATCTTCTTTAGCCTTTGTCCACTATGATGGATCTTTATGTACTGCTTCTCCTTTTTTGTCAGTAATCACTGTCCAACCATTTAAAACCGAGTTCCATGATTTTGTTCTTTGTGCTTGAATGAATACTCTCATCCATAATTTCGACACAAGATAATTTGAAGCGTCTAACAATGGTAGCCTGATGATTGATGCCCCTTCTTTTATAGCCATAATTGCAAAACACGAATCTACACTAACTTGACGTTCCAAGTTCTAATTTGGTGACCCATTCTGATACTCACTAAAAATCCTAAATGATGTAGTTTCGTAAAAATTATGGTTCAACCGTAGCAGCTATATGTTTTATGAAAAATACAAAAACAAAATAATAAAATACAAAATAATAAACACCAGAAATTTATTAACACATTTCGATACACCTTGCCCATATATGTAGGGCTCTCACCCAGCTTAATCACTTTTTTTGGGTAAATCAGAAGAAGCTTTATCACTTTTACCAAAAAAATAACAATAGTTTTATTCAAGGCATTACTGAGCTGACTCACCCAAACCTTGACACTATCCCCTATTCTTATAACCTGTAAAAGTATTTCACACTCAGTAACACGATCTTCTCGTGTTAACCTCAATAGAGGAATTTTTTAACAAGGTTTAAAAATGAAGATAAGAATTAAATAACTTAAGTAAATGAAATAATAACAAACATTAAAAAAAACACTCGAGATAAGAAAATCTAACATTGTGGCTTTGTCAAAGAAAAATTGGGAAGTTGTCCAACAAAAATTCTACTGTGAACTTTCGATGATGTTACTGAGCTGTCCCATGCACAGCACCCATGAAAACTCAAAGAAACAACAAACATTTTATCACCGAAAATTCATAAACACAAAAGTTGCAACAACTCCATCACTTCTGGAAATTCTTCACACAAAATACAATATTCGACAACCTAACAAAGTCACACATCCCTTGGAGAAAACCCAACAACAAATCTGGATAGAATCACCAGCAAAATAAATGTTTATACACCAAAACGTTAACCAATGGAGCTACAACTCCCACAACAACTACTAGAGTTTTTCACACAAAACCAACAACAAAAGTGTGAAGAAAAACACATGATTCTTCAAAATCAACACTAAAACTCGACAGATCTAGAAAAATAGAAGAAGATACGAAGAAGAAGGAGAAAGTGTCTGAAAGCTTTCATAAGTAGAGACTCTGGAACTTTCGGAATGAAGTCAGAAGAGTTAAACTATCAGTAAGTCAAATGCATATGAGGCTCACGTGGAGTAGTCAGAAGCACAACCTCAAAAGCGCAGCACAAGGAAATATTATGAATTAAACGTAGCACTTCATTAAGTTCAAACATGCAAGGAAGATGATGTCACGTGAAGTCAAAGGCATGCACTTTTCATAAGACTAAGTCAAAGGCAGCAGTTATACGAAGACCATTATAAATAGCCAAGACCCAAGCATTCAGATACACAGAGAGAAATACCAATACAACCAAGTCAATTGAGTTTACATTTTTCTGTTTACAAGTGAGGAAATAATTGAGAGT
>JANIHZ010000001.1:14069778-14085629 GCA_027478365.1 Erythroxylum rufum
GCTAATTGGACCGTTGGAGCTGATTTTGTGCATCAACAAGTCGCCTTGTCGAGTGAACAAGTCGCCTTGTTATAACTTTTTTCGTAAAATTGTAGTTCCGCTCTCCAAGAAGTCGCCTTGTTCTTAGAGAAGTCGCCTTGTCCTGAGAGAAGTCGCCTTGTGTTGAGAGAAGTCGCCTTGTCGTGCTGAGAAAGTCGCCTTGTATGTTGCAAGTCGCCTTGTATGTTGTATGTGGCCATATCTTCGCACCTTACATGTTGCAAGTCGCCTTGTACTGCCTCCAATTCCATAATACTCTTGTTTTAAGCCATAAGCACTTGCTTATCTTAATTTGCACGATTCTTTCATTGAATAATACCTGAAATAATTTCTTAACTACTTCTGGATATTTTATTATTATCAAAACATAAGGGAATTTAATTTGTCAACCACCATTGGTCCAACATGTATCGTTTTTCAAGTGTTAGTTGTGCTTACAGCACTTGATGTCATATTACGTCACTTTTCATAAGATTCGAAATTGTTAGCTAGGATAATTGCTTTCTGTTAGGAGATCCTGTAAATGCTGTCTGCAAATCAGCATCTGTTCTGTATATTAGTTTATTGATCTCTGACATTTCAGCTTTTCCAGTGTAGTTGGTATGGAAGGATTCTTTATCCCTGCAATGCAGCATGCTTTCTAATGCTTAGGCAATCCATATTTGCCTCCTTATTGCAGATTGTAGCTATAGTTACGTTTACTCGCCTGATATTTTTTCTTTGTTTTGACCAGATTAATTGATTATTAATCTTTGTTTCTTTCATTCTTAGGTGCTAAAATATCTCTAACTTAAACTACCTTCAACTTGTTATTATAGGTTATGGGATGTCAGAAGTGGAAAAATTGTTCAAACACTTGATACAAAGTCTTCTGTAATAAGTGCTGAGGTGAGTCAGGAAGGTCTATATATAACAACTGCTGATGGATCTACGGTTAAGTTTTGGGATGCAAATCTGTAAGTTCTATTTTGATCTTTTCTGCTTTTCCTTTTGGTAATTTTAGCATTTACCAGTATTCTCTTGCTTTGTATGTAGCTTTGGGTTAGTGAAGAGCTATAATATGTCATTCAATGTGGAATCTGCTTCCATGGAACCAAAATTTGGCAACAAGTTCGTTGCTGGAGGAGAAGATATGTGGATCCATATATTTGGTTTTCACACAGGGGAAGATATTGGTATGTGCACTTAACTGGCAGTATATTTATTAAACGTTGATGAAGATGTCACTAGCAAGTTGATTCTTGGAACAGTTTTTAGTATTTGTCAATTGGACTTCATTGTCAATTTTGAATTGCATATTTATGCAGGTTGCAACAAGGGTCATCATGGTGCTGTTCACTGTGTCCGATTCTCACCCGATGGCGAATCACATGCTTCAGGATCCGAAGACGGAACCATCAGAATATGGCAGACAGGTCCTGCAAATAACAATGAGAATGATTCAGTTTCTGGTAACTGACCAACCGGGAATGTGAAGGTCTCAGCTGATGATGTTGCCCACAAGATCGAGGGATTTCATATGAGCAAAGACGGAAAAGCTGCATGGAAGGATTAGGCAGCAGCAGCACCAGATTGTACAAAATGTTTACAGATCTTTTAGTTCTGGTGATTGCACTGCCCAATAAAATCTCATGTAGTTTGGCCTTCCTAACTTATATCTTTCTAGTCCTATAATATGGATCTTTTCTTGTCTCTGATTCAACCACAGAATGGCATGCAAGAACACAGCAATCTCGTCGACCCCGAGGGGATTGAGAACAGCGAGCAACGAACAAACAAACGATGCTCTTAATACTTGGTAATTAAAAAATGGGCCTAATGAACTTGGGCCGAATCATCAAAAAAAACATGCGAGTAAGCTACACGCGCGTTTCACGAACTACGACGAAGCAGTAATTAATAACCACTAAAAGGGTAATTTTGTCAAACAACCCTCTGTTCAGATCACATTGCTTGCTGTGTCTCTCTCTCTCTCTCTTCGAAGTCTTCTTCTTTTACGAGTTTAATTTTGTCAGAAGAGCTATTCCTCTCAATCTCCATTCTATATCTAATCTCATTTCTTGGGTTTTTTTCTTTTGGATTTCTTCACACTTCCAGTTTAAACCAAACCCTAGATATTGTGGGCTTTGTTTTGGCGGGAAAATGTCGGGAAAAGGAGCAAAGGGTTTGATCACAGGCAAATCCACCATTAGCAACAAGGACAAAGACAAGAAGAAGCCTGTCTCTCGCTCCTCTCGCGCTGGTCTTCAGGTTCCGTTTCTCTCCCTTCCCGCGTTCTTAGATTCAATAAATCCTTGCAGATTTTTTTGCAATTGAATGAAGCCTTCAGGCAGAGAGCCTACTTTTTTTTTTTTCCTTATTTTGGTGTATATTTTGCTTTTTGCCACTGTTTCATGGGTTTCTATTAAAAAGATTGAAACTTTTGGTGTTTGTTTACTTCTTTGTTGTTGGAATGCTTTGAGTCAGATGAAGGAAAGTAATGGATTAATAGTCTGATTAAAATAATTTGCTTAAATGGCTGGTTTGCAAAATAGTTTCCCAAAATACGATCATGGGCTTCAACCTTGAAATGTTACTGGTTTCGGAGTTTTGGACTCTGTTTGGTGATAGCTGGACCTGAATCTAGTATGATTATGCTATAAACTGTTTTCTTTGTCCTTGATATATATCTTAGTAAGATTCAATCGTTTGTTTTATGTGATGTGTGGTGAATAGATACTTGATAGTGGTCTGATTATTGAATGGATGGGTTTGTACCAATCATCTACCATCATTCTCTTGGGGTTTCATATGAGAGATGGTGGGAAGACGTACTGCCACATCCTAGTGAAGTGAAGCATTTGCTTTTTCTTAGGATTTATTTGAGAGAAGATCCACGTTGTTTGGTCTTGCTTTAAACTTCCAAATTAGAGTCCTTTTGTTTCATTATCTAGGACAGCTTGTAAGATAGTACAATCATGACTCTATGTGGTTGAAGTGATACTTATGGATTTTCATAGTATCTCATGAGCATATTTCTGGGTGGATGACAACATTTGCAATAAAAGTACAGTAGCATCTTGATTTTGATCTTAAAACCTCCATCAATCCTCTTAAAGTGCGTGGAGAATTTGATCCTAACGACTCCTAGAAAAATAAACAGACTGCTGGTGAAAAACAAAAGCAAATCTCAAGTTATCAGTTATGGATGGACTACGAAAGTAAGTTTACTTTTTAGTGGGGTGAGTTGAGCAAAATAAGGTAGAGGAGACTAGAGAGTTTTAATTCAGAACACTATATCTATCCAGCCTTCGACTTCATTCGATAAGGATATCCAGTTAGGGTTATGCAATCAGACTTGATGTTCATGTGAATTTATTGTTGAATACTGTCTCTAGCCTGTGACCTTGAGAGCCTTCCAGTTATTGGCAATCTCTCTTACTAATATTTCAGGGTTGTAAACTGCCATGCTTGTAGCGTTAAATAGGAACATCAGTTCGTCTCATTTCGTAACTGTGATGCATGAACAACAATTGATACTATTGGCATGTCCAAGCAACTAAGGCTTGAAACTACTAAGATGATTTGACCTATATTTATTTGCTTAAGTTGCTCCGCAATTTCAATCCTTCTGGGCTTTTGATAATATGCCATGTTTCCGTCTATTTGTTTAATTCATACTCTTACTTTGCTTGTTCTGTAATTCATTCTTTGGAAAATTTATAGAGCCTCATTAATAATTTTTTAATATAGCTGCAATTAATATTTTCATATATAAAGCTTTCTATGAGCTTTTCATGCAGTTCCCAGTGGGACGTGTACATCGTCTATTGAAGACTAGGGTTTCTGCCAATGGAAGGGTTGGAGCCACAGCTGCTGTCTACACGGCAGCTATACTTGAGTATTTGACTGCAGAAGTGTTGGAGTTGGCGGGGAATGCAAGCAAGGATCTGAAGGTTAAACGTATAACACCTAGGCATTTGCAGCTTGCAATCCGAGGGGATGAAGAACTTGATACCCTCATCAAAGGAACCATCGCCGGTGGTGGGGTTATCCCACACATTCACAAATCACTCATCAATAAATCCTCTAAAGAGTAGTGTTTTAGATGTCAGTTTGTGCTTTAGCTGTGCTTGTACTTTAGACACCGGAAAATGGTTAGAAAGAGCCTTTCATGCTTGGAACGTAATTATGTTTTGACAACTTTTTTCAGGCAGGGAAGTTCTTTCGTTACTTGGATTTGCACTAATTACTAAAACTTGCATAAAAGATGTACTATTGTTTTCGACCAAAAAAATATGCCCCGTAAGAGTGAGTACTGATTTTGAATAAGTATTCAACAAGCAATAAGTGGACGCTACTTGACTGAGGCATTTGTTTCTCACAGATTCTTACGCATGGTGTTGTAAATGTACTTTAATTAATTTTCAATCCGCATAAGGACGAGCATTAAGATGGAAAACTTGATTACAGTAATTTTTTTTTTTAGCTGCTCA
The DNA here is from genome assembly GCA_027478365.1 of Erythroxylum rufum. Lineage (NCBI taxonomy): Eukaryota > Viridiplantae > Streptophyta > Magnoliopsida > Malpighiales > Erythroxylaceae > Erythroxylum > Erythroxylum rufum. The sequence goes on from JANIHZ010000001.1 coordinate 14,074,293, forward strand.
CATTCTTTAAATTCTCATTTGTTTATAAAGCATGACATTTTATATTAGTGTAATTTTTATGTGCTTAAATTCTTAAAGTTTCTTCAAGTTCAAGTTTGGGCTCGAGCGTCTAAGAATAGGTCTATCACAGTAAGTTAAAGATATAATTATTTAGGTTTGAGCTAAAGTTTTTAAGATTAAGTCTCTTTAAGATGAGTTGGAGATATGGCATGAATCTAAGTTTAAGTGTTGGAGAGTATGCATGCTGTAATGAGTGAAAAATATGATATGAACCTAGGTTTAAGCTTAATTGTTGGAGGAGATATATGACATAAACTTGGGTCTAGACTTGAAGTGTTTGAGATTAGCCTATTTTGAAGAGTTGAAGATACGACATGAATTAGGTTTAAGATTCCTTTTGACATACTTACAAGATCAAATGTCGGAGTGTACTCTAAGGTTTGGCCTTCGACGATCAAGCTAATAAAATTAGAGAAAGAAAATATAATATTTTCTCATAGATAATGAAAAGGTCCCTTATTATTGGGAACAATGAATTTTTATAATGATTTGATAGTGCACATGGTATCACTTGTCTTTATAGTATACAGAAGTTAAGAGATCTCTTCTAACCATATCTCTTAATTACCCTCCTTAGAGCTTCAATTGTAAGTTTGCTTTAAGATGGAATCTTTCACTATGCAATGTAGGGTTCAAATTTGGGTCTACGAGTTTGATCATGAGCTAAATTAATCTTACATCAACTTTCAAAACTTTTATTATTTAAGTCTAGTTATGAGACCAATTATTTGATAGTTTCAGTGGCTTATTTTCTTATTCTTTTTTGTCGCTTAACTAAACTCTTGGTTTGTTATTTCTCATTCGTCAATTTGTGAAAATGTTGTTTTAGAAATTATGTAGATTCACAAATATGTAGGTTATGTTGTGAGCCTATTATTTCAGGAGGTCATCTTGTTTTGGAATTTCATAAGTATATTATGTTGTAAGTTTGTTATTTTAAGAGGACATTTCATTTTAGGGTTAATTATTTAAAAAATCCAAAATTTATCAATTTTCTAATTATAACTCAAACTTTAAAAAGTAACAATAAAATATCCAAACTTTCCTCTCTTTTTTTCAATTCTAGCTCGACGTTTTTTTATTGGTATTTTTGTTGACGTAACACTGTCACATGTCAATGACTCTCATTAATCATACACTTTAGCCCATCGAACAACAGGCAAAGGCGACGCAAGTCCACAACAAATGACGAGGAAGCGACACAGGCCAACAATGGAGAGGTAGCTTCAGATGGCGGCGACATAAACAAACAAAAATACCTAGATCACCCCATATCTGAGACGTTTCACTAATCAGACAAGCTTTTTCTAATGATGCTAACGTGTTTGATTAGTGAGGGTCATTAACACGTGACAGTGAAACTAACGTCAGGTTAGAATTGAAAAAAATTAAAAATTTAGATATTTTATTGCTACTTTTTAAAGTTGTACTATAATTGAAAAATTGATGAAAGTTTGGACTTTTTTTGGTAATTAATCCTTCATTTTATAAGCTCATTAGTATGTTATGTTGTTATTATGTTAGGTTGTAAGTATATTGCCAAAAGTAGAATACGTTCTATCTTATAATCCTGGTTTATTCATAATTCAATCGCTCCTTTTCCTTATTTATTTAGTCTACAATTTTTATTGGTTGTTTGATATGTTATTTTACTTATTATTCAATATGTTGTTACACATTTTAAAAAAAATTAAAAGGTTTCATTATTTTTTAAAAAGATTAAAAGGTTTCATTAATCGAAAGAGTAAGAGTATATATGAGTTAGGAAATCACAAAATAGAAACCAAAACACATAGTTATAGGAGTGTTAAAACCATTTTAACTTTAACACACCTGTAACTGTTTGTTTTGGTTTAACAACATTGTCGAGTAATAAAGGATAGATTATCATTACAACAAAAATGTGGACAGCCGATAACCAAAAAAAGGGTTATATGACGGTGACGACACATTATGTTGATAATGATTGAACTTTACGTAATAAATTTTTGAGGTAATTTATAATTTTTTTAATATTGTTATCATTTAGTTTTTCATTATGTTATGAATTTTTGATTAATGTTGGTAATATTTGTACATGATAGGTTCATTTATGTGTTGACACCTATACAAGTGAAAGGTTAAAAATTGTGTTGGGAGACTGTTTGATGGATTTTAACATCGATAACAAATTAGCTATCATCACAGTCAACAATTGTAGCATGAATGATGTTATTATTGAGAAGTTGAAGAATAAGATACGGGTTGGGAGCTTGTTGGTTGATGGAAGATTATTTCATATGCATTATTTTGCGCATATTCTGATCTTGATTCTGAAAGGTAGGTTGGAGATGATAAAGAAAGCCATAGATTTGATTCGGAATAATGTAGTACATTAGAGTGCAATACCTAAAAGAGTTGAGAGATTTGAAGAAGTTGCATGATTTCAATGCATTCCGAGTATAAAGATGTTGATTTTGGATTGTCTAATCAGATAGAACTCAACCTTTAAGATATTGGAGTTGGCAACCCAATAAGCTAATGTGTTTACTAGGTTGAGCCAAAAAGACTCTTAGTACACTCACATGCCTACAGAAGAGCAATGAGAGTTAGCTAGAAAACTTTGTGCAAAGTTGGAATTATTTTATAATGCGACTGAATTGTTCTTGGGAATAAAATATCTAACTCCATATTATTGCTTTAGCATTTTACGTAAGATGAAGAATGATTTATCTGATTAGACGTTTGATTTCGATGAGGTTATTCGGACTATGGTGGGGCAAATGATGGAGAACTTAAATTCATATTAGTCTATAGTTAGACATATTATTGCAATATTATATGTGCTGAACCTGAGATACAAGATAAATCTATTGCATGATGATCAAGTCCAAGAGCATGAAGATCACATTAAACAATTATGGTATGAATTGTTTAATGATTATCAACTCAAAATAGAAAAAATTCATGATCAAGATAGCAGTAGTTCAGGCAGTTCAACTCTAGTTTTAGTTTCAGGTTCAAACTCATCTTCTAAGAGTAGTTTATTGCTTTCGGTTTCAAAATTTTTGAAAGAAAAAAAGGCTAAGATTTCATACAATATTATGTATTAGATAAATATTTGACTGAAGATTGTGTAGCCGAAGTTGAAGGTGTGCAATTTGATGTGTTATTATGGTGGAAGTGTGAAAATAATTTTCCGATCGTACAGGTCATTGCGCGAGATTTATTAACAATTCTATCATCCACCATCGCTTCGAAGTTTGCTTTTGGCACTAGTGGTCTGGTTATTACTCGTCATTGTGCTCGACTTCATCCTTGTATTATGGAAGTCCTTATGTGTGCCTAAAGTTGGTTAGATGATGAAGAAATTAATGGTAAATTCTTTTCTTTTTGATATATCAATTTAGTCTATTTTTTATAGCATCTTACCTAATATTATTTTTTAATTTTCCTTTAATAACAACTACAAGTATTACTGTGAAGGTAACCGGTCATACTCATTGATCATCAAATGAACATTATTTTGGTCAAATATATGAAGATGGAGGTATCTTTAATTATTTATTAATTATTACCATGCCCTTAATATTCCTTTAATTTTAATATTATATTACTAAATATAATATTTGTACATACAAATGAAGTGATGCAGATTGTTGATGATTTGACTACAACAATTAGTTGCTCTCTTAGTCTATCATCTCTAGCTTTCAGTATTTAGTCTCCAATCTCCATCATGATTTTATCTTAATTTTTGTAAATTGTATCATTTTATAAAAAATGATATGCATAACATTCATGTACAATTAAGATTACTATAGTTCATTATCCTCTCTCTCTTTTTTAATTAATTAATTATTTAAGTAAATTTTCTTATAAGCTTCCTTATAACTTTTTTTTACTCTACTTAAACATTCTAGAAAATGAAAATAATATAAATGCCAAAATGGAATATTTATTATAAAATCTCAAATTTTCTTAATCAATTGAAATTCGTAATTATAATTAATTGAATTGATCACTTCAATTATAATCTTTTTCTTTCATTTCTTATAATCATATACTCCATTATTGATGAATTTGATTTCATCTTATTTATTTAATCAATATAAGTAAATTTTTGTGTATTCATATATTATAAAATCTCAAAATTTATAATTTTATTAATCAATTGAATTTGGTAACTTCAATTAATTGAATTGATAACTTTAATTTTAATTTTCATTGCTTATAATTTTATCCTCAAAAACTTAAAAAAACTGTCAGGCCAGTTCGGGCTAGACCTGGCTTTAGACCTAACTATTTTGGCCCAACCAGACCACTATCATCTCTAGTAGAGAAGGTAATGAGAAGCCTCATTGGTTACCTTTGGGCTTCTCCGGAATTTACTGGGATATTTTATCAATCTTAAGCGTGATGACAATTTCAATAATAACAAGGAAAAAGATAATAGATCGGTACATGATTTGTAACAACGTGATCCTTTTCTTTAAATAGGAAAGATAAAATGATGTAATTGGAAAGAACTATCTCAATGTTTTGTTTACTTTGGTCGGTCAAACCTAGGTGTGAAGTCACCAGATTCTCATATAATCGTAGAACCATATTCCATTCTTGGAAAAAAAAAACTAATGGCCACATTGTTAACATTTACAACATTTGAACCTGAGTTGGCTTCTGCCAACCATTGTCGGGTTGGAAAGAAAAACTAATGGCCACATTGTTAACATTTACAACATTTGAACTTGAGTTGGCTTCTGCCAATCGAGGTTGGAGCTGTTAGAGAAGAAGATTCGAGAAAAAGGGGAGAAACATTTCTGCATCAGTCACGTGACTCTGCCAATATACAAATAAAACATAAGGCATTAAGGGACCAGCCGGACAGTACAATTTGTTACAACTGATTCAATCTCTACCCTTCATTTATTTTGTACTATCTAACAGGTGTATGGCTAAGATCATCGAGCTATGTATATAAATACAATTCTAAGCAATAACACACAGTGGGGCTAGAAAATTATTCTACAAAAATATCTTCTTTTACAGGAGTTGTGAGCTGGAATTCCAACTTCTACTCCAAAGTTATCAAACAAGAAACCAACAATACATTTTCGATCTCATTGTTTTGTCCGGCTTTTGGCATTTGTTGCAGTTCTGCTGGACTTCTACAAGCATCTTACAAACCAAACGCGAACGGTAATAAAAGTTGAGTTTTGTAACGACTTTCCTATACTTCCAAACCCTGTCAATTCACATTAATAGGCTCACAGCATCCATATATCAATTCTGCCAGTAAACATTGCGAAAGAACGAAATTCTAAGCAGTTATCGATTACTTTAGAGAACATTTTGAATTGTATCGTATCACGCGATGCTCCATTGCATTCATTCCATATACAAATATGTTCCGTTTTCCAACTCCCAAAATTTGTGAACACAAAGAACTGTTCTAAGAAACTTGTTAACCTGAAACTTGCCCGACCAAACACGGGAACGGAAAGGGGAAAAAATATATAAGGAGAAAATATAACAGGAGACGCAGTAATCCTACGGAGCTGGGTTGTGAATAAGACTGGAAAATAAAACATAAAAAATCACCACACAAGAGGACATTTTGTCTTCCTGCTGGGGTAAATTGCTTAACAAAAAAATAAAAGGCAAAACAGAGATGAGTGGCAGAGAAAAATGATCAAGAAACAAGAAAAGGACAAAAAATAAGTCCTTAAGACGGGTACAATCCTACTGATAAAGTTAATTTATACTACTGGTTCTCCACATCCGCTTTTGGCAAAATTCTGCTGATAAAGGGTGAAATGGCAGCAAGTAGCGTCTTTGGACACTCCTCGTGAGGAAGATGGCCACATCCAGATATAGCTACCAGTCTCTGCAAGGCACACACTCAACAATAAGAGAACAATAGTTTTTCATTGGCTTATTGCTTTTATAGTTTAATGCTCCTTTTAAGTTTGTCATGTGCACCGTAATTTCAGAACCTAAGGCTTTTCAGTTGGTATTTTGACTCTGGGTTCACAGAACCATAGCAATATGGAGACAAGGAAGAGCATAAAATGTTGGATTAAATTGTCCCAGAATTTAGAATACTTGGCTCAACATCAATTGACTCAAGCTTCAAGAAGCAACAAGTAGAGAATAATAGATAATACTTACAGAATTTACAAGTTTTGAAGCCATGGTCTGGGAAGATTTAAGAGGGACAAGAGCGTCTTCTGCACCAGCAATGATCAAGACAGGCATGTTTTCTACTGCCTGCATTAGGGATGCTGACACCTGAGGTGACAGGATCGTCTCAAACGAAAGTTTACCAATTTCATGGAGTGCTTCATCCCAACCTTCCACACAAAGTGGTGCCTGATGGAAAATGAGATCATAAAACCAAAAAAGAAGGCACATCAGAATCCTGGAACCAATATTATGTCAATAAAAGAGAGATTCTGCTCTAGTTCTATGGCAATCTTGACCAGGGTAAGTGTAACTTCAGTATTAGGTCCGTATAAAAATTCAATGGCCATATTCTGGTGGCTACAGCATACCTTGTACAGGTTTAAAGTCTCTGTCGTTAGCTTGGATTCGTCAAACCAAGCTCGTCTATTTACCACTTGAATAATCTCAGTCCTTAATAAAGGACGAACCAAATGCTTCTTCCCAAGTGTGGTACGCAAAAGTATCCTGGCAAAGGCAGGAATCAGTTCTCTCGAAAAACTGACATTGACAAGTACAACTCCTTTAATTGCAACCTGAATGATATCCAAACATACAACAACAAAATCATCAATCAAGGGTGCAACAATGATATTTAGAATTTCAGAGATATCTCAGTCGAAGTACAATAACAGGCAAATATACTCACATTGAAAGAATTATCCGATGCTTGAACTCTTTGTGCAGCCTTCAAAGCAAGCAAGCCACCATCATCATGGCCAACCAACACAACCGAAGAAAACCCCATCTCAGAGCAGAAAGAAAGAAGCAAGTCAACCTGAAAACACCTATAATATGATCAAACTTTAAGATAAAGATCAAATCGCCAAACAGATACACAACACTTGATAAAATAAAGTTTTAGTTAAGGAAAGACATGTATGCAACCACAACAGGTTTGGAAATCTAATATATAGTAAAATGCATGTTGTCTTGCAAACTGCAAAAGGGCATAAACCACATCATTCCTTCTTCAATCTAGACATGCTAATAAAATTGAAGGTGCAACTAGCACAAGATAGTTCCCAGACAAATAAAGAGTAATAATTAGACATATTTGTTTCCTGTACATTGTTTTGTCCGAGGACAGCATTAGAACACTAACATGAGAACCAATCAAGCATGCTTGTAGAACTTAGAGCATCAATGTTACAACTTCATTGATAGTATTAATCACCTGGGTGTCAAGTTTGTAAGGATTGGGCAATTGTTTATCCTCCCAATCCTTCCAATGTGGCCGACACGTTAGTCCCCACCCAGGCCTATCAAAAGCTGCAACTGCGCAGCCAACCTGCCGAGCCAGGACACCCATCACATGCCTCCATGAGAAGACTCCTCCCCCAAAACCATGAACCAAGACAATACCAAACTGGCCGCCTTCTTCCACGTCTACCTTATGAGTTGCACAATTTAATCTGCTGATTTCATTTTCCTGAACACGATCATCTAAGTTCAGAACAGGAATGTCTTCAGAAAGAACTGGAGAAGTTGGAGAACCATCCAATAGCGGTGCATATAGAGATGAGCTGTGAAATTGATTGCTATAGCTCCTATGAAGATTATGCTGAGTGCTTGATAACAAACTGAATGGGTGCCTTTCAAGTTTTACCTTACCCATTGTCAGCTTTGGTGAGCTACAACTAGGGTTAGGTTCAAGAAAAGTTGTGGAGGACAAGGAACGAGGAGGAGAACCAGGCAAGCTGAGCTTGTAGTGGATGGTAAGGCCTTGGCATGTCATGAACAGGCTATCAATATCAGCAAGTAATCTGACGGGGATTTTCCCTTCATCAAGTGCCAGTCCAAAAGGCTTTCGCCTCATTTCACTATCACTTTTTGGAGTCCTTCCTCCAGCAGGAATAGGAGATCGTGGCATCTTCTGATATCCAGAGAAGACATTTTTGCATGCAAGCACCTGTAATTTAAAATGGATGGATATTTAATTGTCAAAGTTGACAACAAATTACAAACTAAAAGAACTCAATACGCGAACACTTTAACTAATCCAATAAATTGAACTTCCAGCAATTCCACAAAGCAACTAAGCAATGAACTTTATGAAACCAATAAGAGGTTTTCTTAAATTCTCAACAACTTAGCACGAAGCATACACCTGCAAAGTATTATTTTGGTGCATATTACAAGTGAGACTGTGAGGAGACTCGTAATTTTTACAAAAACCTCAAATATTAAGCACATCATAGATCCTAAGAACTGAATGCACAAATAAAAATAGAACAAATAAAAGACTGGTGGGCAAAATTACAGCTTCTGGGTCAACTCTGTGAAACATAAGCTTTCTGCGGGCTCTGCAACTCGTTCTATATGCAACAACAGTGTGGCCAAGTGCAAAAACTACAGAAGAGAAGAACAAGACGGGCATTCCCCATGACTTCTTTAAATGGAGCTTTTTCCTTGCAAGGGAAGTTGAAACTTCAACCTCAAATTGAGAATTCATAGTGAAAACGCATGCCTTTACCGAGAGAAGAAGAATAGAAGCAATAGAACAGAATGATACAGTTCCTAAATAAGGACCATGTGAGAGAGCAGGAGCATCGCACATTGAATAAACACCTGCGAAAAATTGTTTGGAATAAAGAACATAAATGAGATGGTTATAGTTTGCTTGAAGGCATATTTAAAAAAAGATTGACATGCATAGACATGCCATCAATTCCAATGATTTCCTTATGTTAGATCACAAAGAAAACGAAAAATGAACATGAATCTTCTTTTATTTTCCGAAAATGCTGCAAAAAGTTCTCGACATCCATAAAAGCAATAATTCACGAAATCTAAACAGCACCTAATTCTATCAACTAAACAAATTTTATTGACTCTTTCCTTGATGTATCATCACCGAACCATCAAAGCATATACAGATAGATTTCAGAAGCCGCATACAAAAGCAAAGCAACCAACATAAGAAAACCAAAGAGAATAATTTTCTTTTTCATTACTTATAGAGCAGAGGGAGGAAAACAAAAGGCTGTAAGAGCAAAGGTATAAACATCTTGAAGATTAAAACTGAGATGAAGAAAACTAGGGAATGCGCGGAAAACTTTAAACTCATTTTTCATTCGATATATCAAAATCTTCGATATGGGTTCCACATACCAAATAACAAAAAAATCTAGATTGCAATGTAACGATTTTAAAATTTGATGAAGAGGTTGGTAGTTAGGACGTACAAATAATGATAAAAGATCTAATAACAGAAACAAGAGGAACATCAGTCAAAGAGCTCTTGAAAGCGTATCTACGCAAATGCTCCTTAATTCCATAGCACCTCAAGCACGTGAAATTCGACAACAACACCAGCGGTACTAACACGTCTCCGACCGCCACGAACACTGGCATCGACGATACCAGCAGCGACGCCACCATCGCCACCATGAATATCACCGTCCGCACACCCCTCCTCACCTTCTCCACCACCAACGCCGCCGCCGCAACTCCTCCTCCTCCTCCTCCTCCTCTCCCCGCCGGCGCCATAGCACTCGTCGTATGTAACTCAACAACAGCAACAATAAAGTAGAATCTAAGCCAAATTCCTTATAGAAACCCTAGCGGAGCCCGAGAATGAACAGTTAAAGTTTGGAAATCGGCAAAGCGGCGGGTGTCCATTGGCCATTACTCAGAGATCGGTCTCACCGGCTGAGGAATGAGACTCGGCGGAGGTCAAAGCTTTTTCCAATTCAACGGTTACGATCCATCGAATGGCCAACTAAAATGGCCGATTCTCGCTAGGGTTTCAAATTTGGGAGAGACTAAAGAGGATTTTTAGAGGGGAGAAGAGGGTAGGAATTGGAAGGAAGAAGAAGACGAAGAAGAGGAGGAGAAAAAAATATTAAAGAAAAAGAGGTTTTTGAATAATTTGAAATTAACTTTTTCGTTTGGTTTTCTTTTTCTCTCTCTTTCTGAATTTTTCTCTGTCTTTCGCTTTCCCCTTCCTCTCAATGTCTTTGGTTTTATCTTGATGGAGTAATTTAGTTTTAATAGGATGTAATTATGGGTTTGATACACATAAAATAAAACACCTGTCTGATTCCTATATGTTGTTTTTAAGATTTCGGAGATTGCTGTAGTTTTGGGTCAAAATATTAATAAAAAAAAGAAATTATTTTTCTTCTTCCAAGTTAAGGAGAAACATAGTCAATGTATTTGGTTAAACATGTTTTAGAACATTTGCCAAGATTGCTGGTTGAAGACCACAAAATAACTCCAAATTCAACTGTCAAATCACATTTGAACATCTTAACCATAAATGAAATGGTGTTGTGGTCAATAGTTCAGAATTAAAATTTTTCGTAATATGTAACGCAGTGTTGGTCTCTAATTTTAAATGGCAAGAGGTTAGAGAGACATAACGTGACCGTTGGAGGGATTTTAATTAGAGGCTAGAGAGATCGTGGTCCGGTGGTCCCATACTTCCCGCGAGTCAAGTCAACGTCATCAGCGAAATTCGGGCCCCACATCTTTCGCTTCTGGTTTCGGCCACCTGGCTTTCGGTCTGTTTTCTGGGTCCAGTCCACCCGATTTTAATGATTTTATTTTTCAAATTCCCTTCAATTTTTCTATTCCCTTTCCTTCTAAAATTACGTTCCAACAAATGTTTCAAAGAATAAGGGTGACAAATAGCCCCACCTGGTCTAATTCGAATTAGGCTTAAGTTGACCAGGTTCTTTAGTCGAATTTAGACCTGATTTTTTGTGCCCACTCGAGCTTAGGCTAAGATTATCTAGGCTTAGTCCAAACCGATGCTTGATCATTCTAATCAAAACGACGTTCTTTTGAACCTTTACTTTAAAAAATTTTTGTCCCAGCTAAGTCAGGCCTATGCTTCAGCATTTTCATATCTAACCAAAAATTAGATTGATAAGATAAGAGATTTAAAATTTAAAATATTAAAACCTTATTTAATAAATAGCTTATCAGTTTTTTTTGGCGTATTGAAAGATTTTAGTTGTTTGACTATGTCAAACCGCCGATAATTATATTTGGTAATCAGCTTATTGAGTTGGCAGATTGAACCCAATCCGTTGATTTTGAAAATACTACTATAAGGAACGTTTTTCT
>JANIHZ010000001.1:14105034-14115849 GCA_027478365.1 Erythroxylum rufum
TATATATATAAAAGTTGATTTCATAAAAAATGAATATAACCCTCTAAGTACAAAGTACCAACAAATTCACAAACCTTCAGTTGATGGTTAAAATGAACTAATAAATAGAAAATCTCTAAAATGTGAACCGAGAAAGGTGACATAAAAGAATTCCCTATCCAAATAGTTGATACCTATGTTTTCATCATTATTTATGAAGATATCAATTAAACATATCCATGCCTATATTATAAGGTGCACCATTCCATGAGGCATATCCAATGTTGAGACACAATAGTTTGCCTACAGAAAATTCATCTTTATAATAACTTTATTAGCATAAGTAAACAAGTAAAATGAATAAGCATTTTGTCCCTGCCTATGTTCTACAAACCATCTAAGTACGATTTGCATTTGGCAAGCTTCACAAATTTGTAAATCGTCTTGCCAAATATGACCTTGTAAAAACCATGTAGTTCTACTACATTTTATACCTATTAAGAAACTAAAATTCACTACCTTTTTCAATGATCAAAATCTGAAATGTACAAATTTTATAAAACATTGGTAAACTTTCTACTAGAGATTTGTAAAAATTATACAATGCAATCATAATTTTTTTAATAACTCGATAATTATCCTTTAAATGTATCTGCTTAAATAATTCTTTACTTTTCTACCTAAGGAAAGGAAAGCATCCAATAGAGCTTTCTATAAAAAATAAAAATCAATGGATGACAAAGATGGTGAAGAAAGAAGCGAAAAGGAAGAGGAATTGGGGTATGCTAGAGACTTTTACTTTCTAGCTACTCTAGCACCTATTAATTTTGAAAATTTTTACAAAAATTGCATAGTCAAACTATTATTTTAGTTTGAGTTAAATCATATAATATACTGTAGTTGCAATAAACATTTAGTAGTTAGAAATAAATGAATTCAAAGGTCCTAAATTTAACTATACTTAAGACAAGTGTTTAAGTAATATGCACACCTAGTAAAGTAATAACCAATTGATGTTAGATCCATTGATACCAACCTTTTCAAGAGCAAACTCTATGACAATGATGATAAAGTTATGATAAAGATGGAATAGAAAAAATTGAAGTAGGAGCTCGATAAAAAAGAAAGATTTCAAAAGCGATAGACAATTATTTGTCTATATTTATATACCCATATTTAGTGTATTTTGCTCATTATATAAGAGTTTTATAGTATTTTTGGTACTTAATTAGCTTCAAGTGTGTTTTTAGATGATAATTGCCTTCATAGATCAAGAAGAGATATATTAGGGTAAAATCGTGGTATGAAATGGAAGAATTGGAGCAATTACGGACTTACACGGCCGTGTATAGTGACTGTGTAAGTCTTTGTAAATATGTGGATCTTTAAAGATACAATTCCTGCATATGTGGAATTACAAGCCTATAAATGTTACATGTATAAGTGTCTGTAGATGTGTAAAGTCACAAATTAAGGTGTTTTTGGAGGTACATGATCACCTATATGATTGTGTATATCCCAGAGACCCTAGTTTGTTGATATATATAGATAATAGGAAGGGTACTAATAGATGCTTACTTGACAACAATTATACACCTATATTTAATATGTTTACTTGTTATTCAATAGTTTTGTTGTATGTTTGATACTTAATTCACTCTAAGTGCATTTGTAGGTCATAATTGCCTTTATCGACTAAAAAGAGAGGAATTCAGATGAAATTATGGCATTGAACGAATATTTGGAGAAAATAAGAACCTACACAACCATGTATAGTGACTTTGTAAGTCTCTGTAAACTTGTGAAGATTGAAGAATTTAGTTCTCGTCATGTGGTATTACACATCCATTTATGTTGATATACAATGCCGTGTATGTTACTCGTGTAAGTCTTTATGGCTGTGCGAATCATGAATTAAGGTATTTTTGGAGGTACACGAGCACTCATATGACCATGTAAGTTGATCGTGTATAACCCAAAACCTAGTTTTATAAAAGGAAATGAGAAGAGGCAAATAAGGTGAGCCGAGTTTTTAAGAGATTTTAAGTCATGAGATACATTCAGAGGCGATAACTCTGATCAAGAGGTAATCGTTCTAATTAAGTGACAAGGAAAATACGAAGAATATGTCAAGAGATCCGATAGAAAGCTACATCTAATCCAAACTTGAAAGAAGATTCAATATAAGAGAAAGGGAGATTTAGAATTATGATTTCTTTGTATCTATTAATTTTTCTGCATGTTTGTTATTGATTTCCTTTTCTATAAGTAACTAAACTTGTTTAGTGTCTTGGTGTAATGAACCCTAGTTTATGATAACAATATGAGTTAATCTTTTCTTCAATGCAATTATATTGATTGATTTATTATGATTCCATTATGCATTTTATTTTTGTTCTAATATATCCAGAATATTAATGCTTGATTTGATTTTATATGATTGATATTAAAAAACCCTCTTGTATGAATAGATCTACCATGATTGGAAGGAGTTACATGCAAACCTAGAGATAAGTTGACATAAATCCTCTAGATTAAAGTCAAACCTAATAGGAAATTCATAAATCAATAAAGCAATCCTAGGGGTTTTAACTAGAAAGATTTCTGTTAATCAGTTGATGGATTAGTTGTTAACAGTCTTGAGAAAGATATTAACATAAGATAAGAATTTCTACAGTCCAATAATCAATAATATAATTGCACTATAAAGGATTAATATTTAATTATTCTTAAAGGGATTCATTACCTGAACACTATTATTTGATATTGATTTTTTTATGTACTTTCCTCCATCTTGCGTTAAGAATTGTTTGAATTCTTAGTTTGTTTATTTAGTTTAGTTTTTAATTAAAAACCAAAAAATTGATTCATAGATTAGATAACAGAAAAGGGTAATTACTAGTACTTGTAGTCTTTATGGGATAGACTTGTACTTGCTTGTGTTAGCTACAGGTACACCGTGCACTTACGGTAATTGTAAATATTGATATAAAACAATATCAATCAAGTTTTTAGCATTGTTGTCGGGGTTTGTAATATTAGGAAAACCTAGCTTTTATTAATCTAACCATTATTTTTGTATTTATTTTATTTTATTTTCTTTTTGACTTATTCATTTAGTTATCTTTTTTACCTCTCTACTTTAACTCTGAGTGTGTGGTTTATTGCTAGGATTTGTGATTCATCACTACAGCCCCAACTCACAATAGAAGGATGGATGACAGTATTCTCATAAGAGTTAGGATATGCCATCGCTTATGGCAACATCACAGTTTTGGAAAGAAAGGTTTAGTGACATGTTTTCTGAAGCTTAACTGAATTCCATGCTGTGTTGCAACATTTGTAGGAGTAACCATTATAGTCATGAATGTTAGACACCAAATTATATATGGTAACAACCAAGCATACACAACCAACTTTAGATTACACCATAAGAGAATACTTATCATTTAGAGTGGAGCAACCCTCATGATTATGGATGGAATGATTATGCTTTCATTAAATATTTACAGCAACAGTAGCAAGAAGAAAGTATTATAGATAAATAGTGGAATGCCTTGCCAAGTGTGAATTTGAAGAGATATTTTCTTTATCTAAATACATTTAGCATAATAAAAAATATTATTTGAGCTTATTAATGCCTCAGAGTGAAAAAGAGATGAAGGTTAATTTTAAGAATGAAGTTGCATTCCATGAAGATGAGGGGGTTACTACTGCTTTATAAGAGAAGGAATAACAACTGATAGAGGACGTAGAGGAAGACGAAGAAGAGGACGCGTCTTTTAAAGAAGAGGAAGTAGAGAAATGACAAAAGATGATTGAAGAAGAAGAAGAAGAAAAGGAGACAGCCTTTATCTAAGAAGAGAAAGTAGAAGAGTGGACAAAGGAGATTAAGGAAGAACAAGAGGAGGATCCAATTGAGGAAACTACTTATGAATCATTGGTAGTCACCTTGAGTACAAAGGGTTCCCACTTCCCAAAAGACAAATTATTTGAGTAAACTGAAAATTCAGGGAGTTTTATTATTTCTCATTTTATTAACAATTTCTTACTAAAAAAGGCATTAATGCAGTCAAGTGGATTTATAAATTTGATACATTATGTCTTTATTATTATCTTACAACATATGACTTATTTATAGGCTACAAAACTCCATATGTAGAGAAATGAGTTGAAGCAAACTACTAATTATAGACCCATGTTGATGGTAAATATGAAAGGGTATACTGAGCTAATGATGTTAGATAAGTGTTGCAAGGGAGGCAACCCATAAATTAGGATGAATTTTATTTTTATTTCATTTTGTTTCCATTTCTTTGTGTTAGCATAGGACTTTATCTTATGTTATGTTATTTTCATGTTCTTTATTGTCTAGGTGTGATGAACCCTAGTTTGTGATAACAATATGATTTAATCTTTTATTCAATACAATTATATTGATTGATTTATTGATATTCAATTATGCATTTTATTCTTATTATAATATATTTGAAATATTGGCGTATGATTTGATTTCGTATGATTAAGATTGATAAATCCTCTTGTATGAATAGATATACCATTATCGGAAGGATTTGCATGCAAACCTAGAGAAAGTCTGAAATAAATCCTCTAGATTAGGTTCAAACCTAATAGTGGAATTCATAAATCGATAAAGCAATCCTAAGGGTTTTAACTAGAAAGATTTATGTTAATCAAATAATAGATTAATTTTTAGTAGTCATGAGAAAGATATTAACAAAAGATTGGAATTTTCATGGTCCAATAATTAATAATATAATTGCATGATAAAAGGTTAATATTTAATGATTCTTAGGGGGGATTCATCACTAGATACTATTATTTGATATTGATTTTTCTAAGTACTTTCCTCTATCTTGCATTAAGAATTGTTTTAATTCTTAGTTAGTTAGTTTATTTTAGTTTTTAATTAAAAACGAAAAATCTAATTCATAGGTTAGAAGATAGAAAAGGGTAATTACTAGTACTTACAGTCTTCGTGGGATCGACCTGTATTTATTTATGTTAGCTATAGTTATGTCGTGCATTTGTAGTAATTTTAAATATTGATGTGAAACAATATTAATCAGCTACATCAATAGGGATACTAGAAGTGACAAAGAGAGGCAATAAGAGTCATCAAAGATATCTAAAAGGAAGAGTAAAAAGTTAAAAATATTTTACACATAATAAAGCAGAAGATCAAATAATGGAAACATCAAGTGAATTCCAACCTTCCAGAATTTTCAGATCAAAGCTTTCAAGCTTATTCATTAGTTTCTTATTCTTTCCATTATCTTGAATGTCAATCATGATTGTTTGTGTTTTGAACATGGTTATGGGATTTTAAACCTATATTAGTGTTTATTATTAAACTGTTTTGTTAACTTTTATCTTGTTAAATTCAATATATGATGTTTTGTGGTATTTGTCATACTAACACTTGATTAGGAATCAATACATTGAATGAAAGTTATATGTTTTAAGTTGCCCAACAAGAGTTGGTACCTTAATAAACTTAAAAACATCAAATTAATAAACAATAGAAAAGAGATCTAAATTGTAAGTTAATTATCCTTAGGATTGCTTTAAACCCAATTGAGTAATTATGAGTAGTTTTGTGAATTCAAAGATTGCAATTCAACTGTTATCTATTTCAATTGAGATTATATGGTTAGATCTCAAGAGAGGGTAATCAAAACCTTATGAAATCTAGGATCAAGCATAATTGGATTAACAAGATAAAAGGGAAGATAAAAATAAGGACAGAATAACCCTTAAGTTTCGATTATTGATTAACTTTACTCTTATTGCTATCTTTACTGATTTAGTTATTAAGTTTTATTAGTTTATTTTAATTTCAGTTAATTTGTTTTAGTTTCAATTAATTCAATCTTTTATTACCTTAAAAAAATTCATTCAAATTGTTAGGTGACTAATCCAATCCTCGTGGGAATGATATCTTATGTACTACAATATATGATTCGTATACTTGCGGTATTGGATACTTTAAAACGAGCAAATAGAAAGAACCTAGATTAAAATTTTGATATGTTACTGCTAAGTTTGTTTTGAAGAATTTTTTTTATTGTGGTGAAAGTAGAGTTATAGAATTGTAAGGCATTATATAAAGGGGTGTGAAGGTTAGAAAGGGTTTTTTGACTTCTACGAAATTTCATTATGTCAATATATATCTACTTTAGAACTTTTGACTCAAATAGTTTGTTTGATTCAATTAAAATTATGAGAATAAAATTGAGGCAAAACATGAATTAGGATTTTATAATTCATACTAAAAATAATTGAAATATAATAAAGTTATCACGTAATAAATAATATAATAATTCAAGTAAACAACATTACTTTTAAACATGAATCTATCATAAAACGAAAAATAGAGTTAAAAAGAAGTTTAGAACCGTAAAAACTAACTTAGAGAGATATATTGAGAAGCAACCAACAAGGAAGAGAGAATAGAGAGGTTCAATTAAGAAGAAACACAAGAAGAACAGAGAAAAGAGAGAAGTTGTGTTGAATGAATATGAGAGGAAATATAATTTTATTCACGCAACTGTTTATTTAATGTTCTTGATATTTGATTCCAAGTTAAACCCCTATCCTCCTTAGGAAAAAAAATTTAGGATTATTTAAAATCCATTCCAGATTTACCATTCCTTACCTTATCTATTGCTAGTAACCAAACAATTAAAAATTTAAAAATCAAAGTTGCATTCCATTCCTACCTCTTCATTACTGTTTAACAAATGAGTCCTTATATATTTATATAAAAAGTAAATAAACATAAATTAATTTGGATTTAGTTCTCCCTATGGGTATCATATAAGGAGATTTAGACATTGTCCATCCTCTTACTAAGATGTGCATACAAAAAATATTTGCATCCTTTCATGAAAAATATAAAATATACTTGTATCTTTTTTCTCATTAATTTGCCTTTTCTCCCATACAGAAGGAGATTAAGCCAAAGCTATTCAATATCATCATCTTTTTCTTTATCGTCATTGCTCACAAAAGAATCATCATCTTTTCATATAATAAATAATTAAAATAGAATAAATTTTAAAAAAATAAACATACAATTATTTATATAAATTACCTAAAATAAATTCTTTGCGATCATCAAACTTTAAAAAGTAATAAGAAATTCTATTATATTAGGTCTGAGTGAAGTACAAGATGGCTTACCATTTTTTAGTCAAAATAGATGCAGACTTTAAAGACATTTTAGAAATAGGAATACCTAAAAGATCTTTAGCTAACATACGCAAAGTAGGGAATATTTTATGAATCACATTCCAGTTTCTAATTTATTAATGTCATTGTTTGGATACGTAACATACTCTTTAAATAAATATTTAATTTAGATTGCTCAAGTTTAAGATGGAATATTAACCTTAAATACTTTTTGTAGTCAGATTCTCAAGAATCTCTACTTCCTTTATTATTATTCAAACTAGTATAAGATTCAGTATTTAAAGTGGAGTTATCTTTTCCATTACTTTTTGTGACATTGAAAAATCATAAGTAAGGTCTTTTCACTTTTTGAATTAAATTAAATATAGTATAATTATCATAAATTACAGAGTAGCAAAAGTGATGATAAGTCAATTTATAGCGAGGTTCCAAAATAGTAACATATGATAGTAATAAAGAGTAATCTAACCAATACATGCCAAATTTCTTATGAATCTTATAGATCATACTAGCCATATATGGTGAAGGGTTTTCTACATCATCTTTCAAATATTTTTGAAATTTTCATACACCATTAAAGTAAAACATTTGATGTTGGATATTTTGAATGAGAAAAGAATAATGTCACATTATAAAATACTTTTAGCAACTTATGTACAACTTCTACTTTATGTAATTTATCATCAATAAGACAAAAATCAAAAAATTCTTTATCTAACTGCATCTAATGAATCAAACATTGTTGGGTCCGTGTTTTGCGTACCGGGGCGAATAGGCCCCGCGTACCTCAAGGTTTCACGCGACCCACACTAATCAGTATTGTCCTCTTTGGTCTTGGGCACGTCTCGAACCCAAGACCTCAAGGTTTTGTTGTTATCTAGCAACACACCTCTTACCATTGAGCCAACCTTGAGGTACGCGACCCACACTAATGGGTATTGTCCTCTTTGGTCTTGGGCACGTCTCGAACCCAAGACCTCAATGTTTTGTTGTTATCTAGCAACACGCATCTTACCATTGAGCCTGTGGGTCGCGTGCAACCTTGAGGTACGCGGGGCCTGTTCGCCCCGGTACGGAAAACACAGACCTAACAATTACAGTACTCACAATATTGACTAGTACTAGCTATCTTTGTAATATGTAATCTAATAAAACAAATGATTGATTTTAAAGATACAATTGACTAAAATAAAAGTGTAAATCTAAAGTAACCAACTAAAGAAATCGATAAGAATAAAGCAACCAATAAATAAATGAGATCCAAATAAGAATCCCTCTAGAACCTTTATATTGTTTTTTTTATTTAATGATGAACCCCATGTTTTTGGACTGATAGACTTTCAAAGTTACAGCTATATTCTTTCTTAAGACATATTGCCCTTATTCTTAAGTTGATTGATTGGAATTTCTTTCTATTTAGAAAATAACATATTAAGTTGATCTATGAATTCATGTCATATATTTGAATATAGCCCAAAAGATTTATATGGTCCTATCTCTAAGATTCCTTGCAACTCTTATTATTAATACCATTATCTGTTATTAAGTATAGTTTCTCAATTCTTATATATGAAACTAAGATTGAATCAAAGCTCTATCATAGCATAATTTAATCACAAAATTTATAATAAAACTTAGGTCTTTTATTAAATCAAGAAATCAATCTAAAATAATAGTTCTAGAGTTCATCATATCTAGATGTTTATCCCAATTTAGTTTATACTAAGATAAAATAAACCAACAATAATTAAGAAAGAAAATATGATAAAAGAAAACAGTCATATGGATATTTAATTCTTGATGTTCCTTGTTGAATCTTGATGGAATCTTGAAGTTCCCTCCAAAGTTGGTTCGTTCGTGTCCTAATACACTCTAGTGCGACCCCTTGTGACTGATCTCTGGTTTCCTTTTGACTTAAATCCCAAAATCTCCTTTTAGATTCATGAAAACCTAAGAATTTTGAAGAGTTTTACTTAATATAAGGTCATGTTAGGCCCATGTTCTTCATAACTACATCAAACCCTAATTTACATAAAATCACCAGTAACACTAGTCACCAACTCCGACATATATTGCACCTATGTTGGCTTAGTAGCTCCTCTATCACACATCTAAGGAATAACCTTACGTACACAACCATGATCACAGGTTTATGTTCATGCTATGTTCCTTTATATGATAATTTGTTAAAGAAGCTTAACGAAACGGTAGCTTACATACAGTAGAATATTGTTTCATGTTTAACTCGAGTTTTAAATATAATTCCATGTTTAACCTGGAGTTCGTCTAAAATCACTCTCAAACTTATTCGACATGGCTCTAGATTGCAAAAATTCATTCCTTCTTGATTTAGAAGGTAAAACAAGACCTATGAACAAAATATAAACCATATTAAGTACCAAATCCTATAGAAATCATCCAAACACAAGTTAAATGCTCTCAAAATCATACTAAAAATATAACCTAATTAACACCTAGAAAATTCTCCTGTATTTAAGCATTTTTCTATCTTTAAGCAAGTCAATTTCATTAGTCTTAACATAAATATGTGGTAACTTAGAGAAAGAATTTAACAAATCAATTAAATTAATTAAGACTTTACATTATTCAATTCAACAAATTTTAAGACATTTAGCTATCTACATAAAGTCATAAATCAATTCAATTACTTCATAATCCTTCAAACTTTAAATTAATCCATAAGATTCAACCTAATGCATAAAGTGAACATACATGAAATAGATGCTTTATCTTTCAAACATTTATATAACCCTTATTAAAAGAAAATAAAAACACTAGCTTTAAAATAATACATATGAGCAGTTAGATGCTTGTTTGAAAGGCCACCTAACCTTTTGACATGAAAGTAAATACCTTTTTATGAATACTCTCTCTTACTTAGAAATTTTCAAGCATTCATTCAATGGTCATGAAGTGATTGAGAGCCCTTTCTTATTAAAGGAAGCAAAAAAAAAAATGATTCTAAACATTAAGTGTGATTGGTTTTCTTGTATTTGGATGCTGCAAGAAGAATTAAAGTTCCTCTTTACTCTTTAAGGAAGATTGTAGAAGGGTTCTTCTTTGGAAATAAAGATTTTTGTAAGAAGGTCCTCTTTACCTAGTTAAATGGAAAGATTTGTGGAATCCAGTGATAGAATTGGAGAGTAGGCATAAGTAAAGTTTGTTTTTTGAACTAGTATAAAATTGGTTTGTGACTTCTTTTTTTATACATTCTTTACTTTACTATTGATTGATTGATTGATTGAGTTTATTTAAATTGCCATTAAATTTCATCATTCACTTTAAAATCCATTAAGGATCTTTATTAAGTTGTAAAAAGCTTTTATAAAATTCTTTTATGCCTAATTTACCTCTCTCTTAGTAGAAATTAAGGACTAATAAGTGGTATCATGTTGGGTCCGTGTTTTATGTACCGGGGCAAACAGACCCCGCGTACCTCAAGGTTGCACGCGACCCACACTAATTGGTATTGTCCTCTTTGGTCTTAGGCACGTCTCGAACCGCCTTTTAATGTTGGGTCCGTGTTTTGCGTACCGGGGCGAACAGGCCCCGCCTACTTCAAGGTTGCACGCGACCCACACTAATCGGTATTGTCCTCTT
>JANIHZ010000001.1:14135731-14162060 GCA_027478365.1 Erythroxylum rufum
AGTATTTTATTAGAAATTTTGTACTATAAATAGAAGGGTTAACTTGATGTAAGTGATACCAATTTATAAGAAGAATTATATTCTCCTCTCCTAAATATTCTTAAGTTTTAGTTTCGGTTTTATAACAGAACCAAATATGTGAGCTCAGTAGTTAGAAGATGCTATGCGCTTCTAGCATATATGTGAGCTCAGGTCAAATTGATGATTCTATCTGCAACTTGGTATATGTCTCCCTACTTTGCTATATTCACACCAGATGCAGCAGATGGAGACAATAAAATAAGCTTTGAGTAACAGAACATTTGGTCGACTCCAACTCACTTGGGTTATAACCTAGTCCAGCACTAATTCCTAATGAAAGCTGTCATGATGCATAGAAAGTAAGTGTAACATCCGACTCCAGATAGTTATCGAAAAGGTGTAAAGGAAAAACAAATGATCTCTCGTCTCGACTACAATACCGCAAAGAACGCAAGTATCATCTACACTCCCCTGCCATTGGCTTTTGGTCTGGAGAAGGTTTTTAATGGCAAACCAAGTTATGAAGGATGCTTTAGGACAGATAAGGAGCTTCCAGAGGAGTTGGAACCATGGAATTACGGGTTGGTTATCTTGAAATAGTTTGTAGCATGAATGATTGGTGAACTTACCATTCATATTAAGAACACAAGAGACGTTATCTTCGGCTGCAGAGTTTTGAAGTGTCAGGGAGAAGTTCATTAGAGATTGAAAACCTCTAAAATGTCCCTACCATTACCCATTAACCATCAGGGATGAGACTTTGGAGTGTAAAGGCAGGCGATTTCTTAAGCTTATCAATCCTGGATATTGAGTAAGGGGACTGATTGCCAACCTCTTATCAAACCAAAGCCATTTTTTAAACACTGTTGTCAATATTGTGATTTATAAAAGGATAGATGATAACACTTGTTTCTAGTGCTTTAGGGCGTTCTTCTCATTGTACATATTATAGGTTAAGTAAAATAGCAAATTTACCTTTTTGTATTTTTTGATCATACTAATTGTATGTGGTTTGATATAATTCATTTAGATGTTCAAAGTCTATTCTCTGGACTTGGAAATTTAGGTTTTGAGTATTTTGTCTTATATGTTGATAATTTTCTCATTTTATATGGATTTTTCTTTTACATGATAAAAATAAAGTTTTTAATGCATTAAAAAAAATTATTTTATTAAACCACAATTTAGATACCAAATTAAGGCATTTCACTCAAACTGAGGAGGAGAGTATCTAAAATTATATTCATATTTTAATCGATAATGAATAATTCTTTGAATTGCCTATCCCTATACTTATAAGCAAAATAGATTATTAGAAAAAATTAGGCATATAAAGCAAGGTTGCGACTAAAGGCTTTACATAATAAGAGGGGTTGAACTATATAAAAAAACTTTTAGTCCTATTGTTAAGGCTACTACGATATGAATACCATTACCAATATACACCATTATCCAATTAAGCAACTTGACATCTCCAGTGTCATTCTCTATGGCAATTTGAAGGAGACGATTTACATGACTCAACCAACTGGCTATATGGATAAGACAAAGCATGATTTTGTGTGTAAATTAAATTGTTCATTACATAGTTTAAAACAAGTGCCTAGGACATGGTTTTCACAACTTAGGGGGTTCCTTCATAAACTATTATTTCCTTCATCAAAAGCATATTCTTTTCTCTTTATCTATAGACATGATAATAATATTATCTATATTCTTATGTATGTAGATGATATTATCATTATTGTTTCTTCTTGTGATTTGATTTCTACAATGATGTCTGCTTTATAAAAGAAAATTTTTGTTAAAGACCTTAGAGACTTTGTTATTTTCTTTGAAATGAGTTTACTCATTTATAAAAAGGACTCTTTTTATCTCAAACCAAATACGTGCATGGCATATTGGATAAAGTTGGAATGGTAGATTTCAATTGTTGTCTCACTCTAATGGTGGTATCTCACTCTATTCAAGGTTTTGCTAGTATTTTTTATGGAACATTTTCTTTCTTGCTTCGTCTTACTAAAAGCTCCCCCTTAGACTGTGCTTTCGGTGTAAAATCCACATCTGCTTCGGCTTCAGTCTTGATCCCTATTTTGTGAATATTAGAGGCATTGATAACACTCTTAACATTTATCTTTACTCTGTTTCCTCTATCAAGTAAGATTCTAGATTCTTTGAAGAATCTTGTTAATAGCATACTGTAAGGTAAAGAACTACTCTTCAAATAATAATCCTCCCTAGCCTTTATCATGTACTTCAAAATAAAGAACGAAAGATTAACAGTTTGGTGAGTAAGTAGATGAAACAAACAATGTTCATCATTCATTGTCACCAAGTCCTTTGATCTTGCTCTTAGTAAGATACAATGGAGAAGAAGTGAATGAAGAACCCTAGTCTTCGGAATGAGGGTACTTCTTGACTCCTAGATTACTAGATCCATATAGTTGTCAATTGATGTTGGCTTTGTCTATATGACTTTGAGCAATCCAATCTGTATTGTTGAACAGTTCTGCTCCTTCATTTGGACATCCAATAGCCTTCGTAATAGAATCTTGTGTGATTATTACCGACAACCCATCTACCATCGATACCAAGGTGTTATCTATCACCTTCACATTCTTCCAGAACTCATATACTTCATTCAAATACACCATCTCTCGAATGTTGAGGAAATTCTTCCAGTCCACTGCTTCAATCTCAGGTTCGATATTCATCCAATCATTCTTCAAAAAAGTAAAATAGACGAGTCATCCATAGACAAGAGATATCGGCATTTTTAATCTGTAAAAGATAAACACTAAACACAGAGATGTATTTCACTTAAAGAAGCGAGGTTGGTATATATAAAGAATGAAAGAAAGATATGAAATGAAATGAGAAGTATTTGAAATTTAGAACAGAGGATTTGATCGCCTTTGTTGAGAGCACTTTGAACAAGTCGGTTTCGAAGTTTTTCAAGAAAATTCTAGAGTGTAAGGTGTTGCAGATTCTGAGATGATTTCCTTTTTATATATACTCTTGAAAAGTTACCATTTGTAACATTTTTACTGATCCTCCGGTAATCATGAAATTGAAACTACCGAGTGAAAAATTACCGTTACTATATAGTCTAAGAACTTACGACTTTTCAGCTTCTTCAGAATGAATCGTCTGGATCATGGAGTCTCAAACGAATGGTCATTTAACATTACCATATTCAAATTCCGTCTAATTTCCTTGAATTTGTCTTCACTTAAGGGTTTAGTGAAGATATCTTCCCATTGTTGATTCGTCTCAACAAATTGTAAACTGATGATCCCTCTCTGTACATAGTCTCTTATAAAATGATGTCTAACATCAATATGCTTTGCCCTTAAGTGTTGTATTAGATTCTTTGAGAGATTAATAGCACTTGTGTTGTCATAGAAGATTGGAATCTGATCTTTTTGGATAGACTAATCCTCTAACTGATACTTAATCCATAACAACTATGAACAACAGCTTACAGCTGACATGTATTCAGCCTCTACAGTAGATAGAGCAATTGAGCTTTGCCTCTTGCCTGACCAAGAAATTAGATTATGACTAAGAAAGTGACAGCCTCCACTTGTACGCTTTCTATCAATCCTATATCCAACATAGTCAGCATCACAGTAACTAATTAACCTGAAATCTTTACCTTTCTCATACATTAACCAAAGATCAGTAGTACCTTCTACGTATCTCAAAATTCTTTTGACGGCAATATAATGAGATTCTCTAGGATCTGCTTGAAATCTTCCACAAAAACAGAAAACTTTCCTGACCAATAGAATTAACTTTCATAGATTCTCCCCAGAGCTTTAAGTCCATTGATAATTGTTTGGAATCGTCCAAACATCTAATCAATAGTCTCATCATCTTTCATTTTGAATAGATCATACTAATGAACAAGAATAGTAATCTTGGATTCTTTCACCTGGTTTGTGCCTTTATGTGCAATGGCTAATGTATCCCACATTTCCTTTGCAGATTCGCATCCATGAACCTCATCATATTCACTTCTACTTAAAGCACAACATAAGAAGAACTTGGCCTTTAAATTTAATTGGAAGCGAAATTTCTGATCAACCGTCCATTGGTCACGAGAGATGATATCTCTTTCATTATCTGTTGGAATATATGGTCCATTTTCAATGATATCCTAAAGATCAATATATGTGGATTTTATGAAGAGCCGCATTCTGTCCTTCTTATAATGGTAGTCTTCACCATTGAATGCAGGAGGTATTAAGACTGAGGCACTTTCGGCTATAAAAACATGTGATTCAGCCATGAATCTTTTTCCTCACTTTGTAACAGTGTTTCTTGGAAACCTTGCTTTGATACCAACTTAAGTAAATCACTTGTTAATATAGAAATCACATATAATATGTAAAATACATAAGAAGGGGCAGTTGAATTGTGTCAAATCGTTTAAGATATTAATCTTTAAAAACTTCTTGATTTTCTTGACAAATTAAGATGATCACAAAAAGAATTTACTTAATTCAGTAAGTAATGCAATAGCAAAAATCAGTATATATTCTTCTAACAACAAGAAAATTAAAGAGATAAGAGTTAGAGAATATGACACCGCGATTTATCCTGGTTCACCCTTAACCTTGGGCTACGTCCGGTCCTCAAAGTCCGTCTGAGATTTCTACTATAACTTTCAATGTTACAAGTATTATTTTTACACTTCCAGAGCCTCTTCAGGTCTCTTTCACAAAGTATTCTTTATCTGCTTTCTTAGCCTCTTCAGGCTCTAGCCTTTATTTTTAATAGAAAATATATTGTTTGAGCTTCACGTTATAGATGTATTTGCTCTCTTTTCTCACTTGAGCTTTTTACAATCAGAATTCTTTTCTCTCTTTGTATCATATCGTAAAAGCAAAATAACTTATGAAAGATACACCACAATGATGAACTCATAACAAAGATTCTAAGATCACTACCAAAAGAATGGAGACTAAAGGTGACAGCTCTGGAAACTGCAAGGGATCTCGATACCATCTCACTTAACTGGCTGAGAGGAAACTTGATTTCCATGAAACTGAGCTTAAACGAGATGAAGGATCTTCATACAAAAGAGGAATGACACTAAAAGCAATTGATGAATCAATCGGTGATGAAAGTAACACTAAGTTACAAATAGATGGAGATGACAAATTCAATTTCATAGTTAGAAAATACGTCAGCTTCTACAAAAAGAAGTTGATGAAGAAAAGGGAAGGGAACAGTAAAACCAGAAATAACAAGTCCCTACCAAAAGGTAGCAGCAGTAATAGTAATATATAAAACAATCGAATCATATTCTATCACTGCAAGAAGCCTGGACACACAAGACCAGAATTTCCCCTTCTTCAAAAGGACAAAATAGAGAGCAGAAAGCCTAGGAAACAAGCAATGATTACAGCCTAGTTAGATGAAGATTTTTGAAATTTTCGAAGAAGAAGAGCTAGAAGAAGTCAGTAATGTTTTCTTCATGGTTGAATTAGGAGACGCGATGAGATATATTATTCTGACTCTGATATTGAAGTTCATGAATTGAAAATGCATATCATGAATTGTATGATCAGTACAAAAAATTGAAAATAATATCATGAATTGTATGATCAGTACAAAAAATTGAAAATAAAGTACTTCAAAGAAGCTGAGAAGTCTAAGAATAATAAAGCATCCTTGAAGAGTAAGATTAAACCATTAGAATCCATGAATGAAAATTTGACAACCAAGAATATGTCTCTTGAGGATGATTATAAGCAAGAGGTTTCTAAAAAGAAAGTTCTAGAATAAAGATTAGCCAAGTCGGAAAATACTTTGCTTAAGAATGATTCTGATAAAGTGAGACAGCTAGAAGAAAAGGTTGTCACTCTGGAACTTGACAAAGAGAAATGTGCAAGAAAGATCTTATCTCCAAAAAAAGATCTTGCAAAGTTCGTTGATTGAAGGAACAAACTTGAAGCACTATTTGGTAGTGGTAAATGTGTTTTTGATAAAGTTGGAATAGGTTACAATAAAAATAATAATGTTAGGTCATACAAGAACTTCTTTGTTGAATCCAACCGTAGCTATAGTCAAAACAACAACAACCTGATACTAAGTAGAAATTATAGCAATTCTCATTCATCTATTTTATGCTTCTATTATAGTAGACATAGTCATATTAGTCATTCTTGTAAATTTCATAAAATGGAGAAATTATCTCAAATGTATGTTTGGAGACCGAAAGGTCAAGTTACTAACTTGAAAAGACCTAGAAAAATGTGGGTAGATAAAATGAGATAATACTTTCTACGGATATGCTTCAAAACAAAGACAAGAGAAAATCAATAGATAGTTAATAGTGGTTGTTTGAGACACATGACAGGTGAAATTATCATATTTCAACTACATTGAAAGAAAATATAGAGGTAATGTTGTCTTTTGCCGAAAGAAACAACGCAAAGGTGAACGGAATTGGTAAAATTGATGACTCTAACTCTATTAATAATATTCTTTATGTTGATGGATTGAAACATAATTTGTTGACCGTAAGTCAATTATGCATAACATTGTGACATTATTGTTAATCTTAATGAAAATATTGTATTTGTTGGTCCTATAAATCAGAACATATATTGTGCTTAATTCGAAGATATATCTTCACAAAATGTCAAGTGTTTTGTTTCTACAGAAAATGACTCTTTTATTTGGCACAGAAGATTTAGACATGCTAGCATGAGCATTTTATCAAAATTATCCAAAAAAGAGTTAGTAAGAGGACTACTGACTTTGAGGTTTGAAAGCAATTAGGTTTATGAGGCTTGTTTAAAAGGTAAACAAGTTAGAAGCAGCTTTGCTACCAAAAATATTATATCTACTAACCAATTGTTTGAACTTGTGCATATGGATTTATTTGGTCCCGCTAGGAATTAAATTTTTGATGGTAAACATTATAGTTTTGTTTTAGTAGATAATTATTCCAAATTTACATAGGATTACTTCCTATCAAATAAGGATGATGCTTTTGAAGTTTTTGAGAAATTTTGCAAAAAAATCATATCAAAAAAGGATATTGCATTACTTTAATTAAGAGTGATCATGGAGGAGAATTTGATAACAAAAAATTTCAAGATTTCTGTGATAATAACGGTATGACTCACAATTTTTCATACCCAAGGGCTCCTCAGTAAAATGGAGTGGTTGAAAGAAAGAATAGGATCCTCGTTGATATGGCCAGAACAATGACATGCGAAAGTGGTCTACCTTATGGTTACTAGGCAGATACCATGTCAACTGCCTATTTCATTCTTAATAGGTGCCTTATAAGACCCATTCTAAAAAAGACCCCCTATGAGTTGTGGAAAAGAAGAAAACATAATGTTACTTACTTTAGAACATTTGGTTGTAAGTGCTTCATTCTAAATAATTAAAAAAGATAATCTTGCAAAGTTCGATGCGAGATCAGTTGAAGCCATCTTTTTGAGGTATAATACCTCCAGTAAAGGATTTAGAGTTTACTACAAAAAAAACAAAGAAGACAGAAGAATCAATATATATAGTATTTGATGAAGCACTACCCTCGACAACAATAGTTGTTTCAGATAATGAAGAACATCCCTTGGCCCCTAAAAATACATTGCAAACTCAAGCAACAACTATAGTACCTTCAGAATTACAAGATCAAGAAAATCTTTTTAAAGCCAGGATGGAGAAGGCTCCTTCCTCTCAGTAAAAGCATATAAAATAAAGAACATCAAGAGGATGGAGAGGTCTTGATACACATCAATACATTCTAAGAGACCCCTCTGAAAGTCTAAAAACTAGATCATCCTTCAAGAATAACTTTGTTTCCCTCATCTCACAATTAAAACCAACGACCGTTAAAGAGGCTCTTACTGATGAAAATTGGGTTTCAGTTATAAAAGATGAACTAAATTAATTGGACAAAAACGAAGTTTGGAATCTAGTACCTCGTTCGTAAAACAAGTCACTCATTGGAACTATTTGGGTTTTCTAAACAAACTTGACAAAAATGGTAAGGTGGTAAGAAATAAAGCTAGACTTGTAGCTCAAGGTTATAATCAATAAGAAGGTATTGATTTTGATAAAACTTATGCACTTGTTGCTAGAATGGAATCGATTAGAATTTTACTTACCTTTGATTGTTATAAAACCTTCAAATTATTCCAAATGATTGTCAAAAGTGCCTTCTTAAATGGGTGTATTAATGAAGAAGTGTTTTTTAAGCAACCTCCAAGCTTTGAAGATGAAAAACATCCTAACTATGTGATGAAGTTGACTAAAGCCCTGTATGGTTTAAAATAGGCCCCTCGAACATGGTATAAGAGGTTAAGTAATTTTCTGCTTGAAAATAACTTTGAAAGAGGAATGGTAAATAAAATCTTATTTATTAAGAAAAAGGATAATGATTTACTCATAGGGAAAATATATATTGATGACATAATATTTGGTGCTACTAATCAATCTTTCTGTGAAGAATTCTCAGCATTAATACAGGTGGAGTTTGAAATGAGAATGATGGGAGAACTATCTTTCTTTCTCAAATTACAAATCAGAAAAACAGAAAAAGGGATTCTCATTAGCCAAGACAAATACACTAAGGAACTCATCAATAAGTATCACTTTGAAAATGCCAAACCTATTGGTACTCCTTTGTACACTGGAACTAAACTTGATAAGGATGAAGAAGGCAAGGCTACTGATGAAACGAAGTATAGAGGAATGATCGGGTCACTATTATATCTTACGAGCTCAAGACCAGATATTATGCTTAGTGTGAGCCTTTACGCACTTTTTCATTCATATCTAAAAGAAAGCCACCTTCAAGCAATCAAAAGGATCTTTTGATATCTTCACGAAACTGTGGACTTTGGACTATGGTATCCAAAAACTGACTCTTTTAACATAGTTAGCTATTGTGATGTAGATTATACAGGTGATAAAGTTGATCAACAAAGCATAAGTGGTCGTTGTCAATTTCTTGGAGAATGTCTAGTTTCTTAGTCTTGCAAGAAACAAAATTGCATAGCTCTTTCAACAACTGAAGCAGATATGTAGCTGCTCTCAATTGTTGTGCTCAAATGTTATGGATGAAGCATCAACTCTAGGATTTCTCTCTAAACTTTAATCATATTCCTATATTATGTGATAATATTAGTGCAATAAATCTTTCAAAAAAGCATATGCATCATTCTAGGAATGAGCATATAGGAATCAGGCAACATTTTCTTAGAGATCATGTTTTAGAAGGAACCATTGATCTTTTGTATCTTAATACTGAAAATCAAGTAGTTGATGTTTTCACTAAGTCACTCTCTGAAGATAGATTTTGTGTTAAAAAAATATCTTGGTATATTTAGACTATTCGATGTTATTTTATATAATTCTTTTATGTTACTTCTTTTTTGCAGGATCCTTCTACTCAAAACCTTTAGTAGAGGCCTTCTAATTTAAAAGGCCCCTCGTATTTTTAAAAGGAACCTCTTAGTCTGATAGAATAGGGTACACATGTCTTAAAAAGGAAACTTTTCATGACATTGTTTCAGTTTTTAAAAACATGCTCGCAATTTTGACAGGTTTCTGCTTGTGTCTGACAGAAGATACGCAGATGATCACACTTCCTCTTTTAGCATGTACGACTTCCCATCCTCACACGAGATCAACGCTCAAGAATCACTTAATATACCAATGACAGACTTCTCTCTTCTACTCATCGTGTTCTTTTCAGAAGTGCTGCTCGTTTCCTCTCTACAACTTAACCTTTTGCCTTTTCTCTGTTCTTTCCTCCAAAAACTCCTTATCTATAATGGCTAGAACAAAATCAAAGGGACAGAACCCCTAACTTCCACTGCTAGCCATGGTTAAGCTAATGCTTTTGGTTCCTCTCCTACCAAACGTGTCTCTTCCGTGCCTAAATTTACTACTCCTTGACCTGGTTCTAAAGATATGAAAGTGTATGAATTACATTGGATCATCAATGATACTGATTCAGACGAAGAACTGACTCAATTAATAAGACGTCTACAGACCAAAAGAAGTCTTGCAAAGCAAGTAGAGAAAATTTCTCAAGAAAAAGAAACTATTGTTGCTGAAAAGAAAGAGGAAGATGAATCTAGAAAAAGAAAAAGGGAAGAAATAAAGAAAGGCAAAGCACTTGTGACTGAAGATACTATTAAGAACCTCATTACTATAAATGAGTTGTTTCATGAAGAGAAAATTCCTAAAGAAAAAGGGCAAAGAAAATAAAGATAGCTGCACAAAAAGGAAAGACATCAACACCACCAAAAATGTTTCAATTAATGGAAGTTGAAGTCTGCTATAAAATGTAGTACAAGAAAAGAAAGGTGGTTATTGGACGGATCTTGCCTCCCATGATGTTTGATGACATAGGTATACCTATCTTTCCTTACTTTGTTGCCATTGGTCAGGAAAGTTTTCTGAAATTAGATGAAAAGAAGAAATTGATGGAAAGCTAGACATTGTCTCATGGATGTGTGAATGCAAAATTTTAATTTTTGAAGAAATTTTAGGAGATATACTGGATATAACTCCTATAAGGAGAATTGATTTTCACTGTCATAAGTGGGATGTCGATGATCTAGATTTGTTAGAAGTTGTTAAATCCATATGCCTATGTGTTGAAAACACCCAAGATGGAAGACCTTGGAGCAGACAATTAGATTCACTACCATTATATCTCACATCATTATCAGCTACCTCAATCTTTCCCAAGAGTAGCTTAGTTGAAAGGTTGAACCTCCTGGACACTTATGTAGTGTATAATTTGCTAAAAGGGTAATAAGATGAACCTCCCAGTAATGATTCTGAAATTTATGGTGGACAAGGTGAACCACAAGAATACCACTAGTGACCTATTGTATGGGATGCTGTTAACCAAGATTTTTAGTTATTTTAGAGTGCTTTTTGACAATCTGAATTGGTACAAGCCTGAAAAGTTCCACTCTTTAATTCCCTACCAATTTGGTTACAAGCTAAAGGAAAATGTGTGGGTAGAGAAGAAGGCAGAAATAGTAGCAGATCTTTTAGGTCTTACCCCACAAAAGTCAACTCATGTTCCACCCCAGAGCCCCAATGACGTAATCCTTCAATATCTGAAGGAAGTTCTTTCTAATTAAGATCAAATGCACAGCCAAATAGATAGCACGCAAAATCAGCTTCTTAACAAGTAGATTTTACTTGGGAAATTTTCTAAATCTCTTCAATAACTAAGTTACTATTCTTGCGTATTCTTACATACTTATGATATTATTTGATGCCTTAGATATTTTCCCTCTATTTTTTTATAATGACAAAGGGGAGAATAATTAATGATCTACTTTGAATCTATGATATATTTTCAATTGTCTTAATTATATATTTGTTATTGATGATATTTTCTACTAACTAACTGCTACTGAAATGTTGTTAAAATTGTGAAGTTTAAATCTATACGATGGGCTCCTTCCTTTAGAAGTTAGGCTCCTTCTTTTTATAACTATGAGCAAGACTATATAACTTTTACAGGTACCTTTTAAAACCCTTTATTATTATTTAAATTTTGAAAATATATCTATTATTGTTTTTCATCATTAAAAAGGGGACGATTGTTAGCTCAAGGGTTTTGTTTCACGATTTTCATGATAACTTTATAATATTTCAAAATTCAAACTAGATTTATTTCCTTATATAGGTAACGGTATAATTCTTAAAAGGAAATAAAATTATGGAATAATTGCTTTCTTTGTTGTATGAACCTTCCTTATAAACTTACATTTTTAGAAATGGTTCCATGACATCCGAAAGGATATTGCTAATTCTAATAATCAACTTCGGAAGTCTTGACAAAACATCTGAATATCAAAGAGTTCATCAAAGATAATATCAAAGATTAAGCAATGGCTAGTTGAAGAAATTGTCTACTTAAGGAAGAGCCACTATATTTACGAAATACACGAGACTTGCGAAATATCTTAGAACATCAATATTCTTGAAAGTTATATCAAACTCTTTGTACTTTAGAAAGTGATATCACTCTATTAAGAGAGTATGTTAAATCCTTCATACATTTCTTGTTTAGAGCTTGTAGAGGCTAGCAAAATACTACTACTATGGAATGTTGAAGAACCTCAAAAAATATACACTTGTGAGCTTAAAGAGGCTCGTAAAATTATTACTTAGCTTTTATAATGAAATACTCAAGTTGGATACTTGGGGACTGGACGTGGCTTCATTGTAAGCTGAACCAATATAAATCTACTATGTCATTTTCTTTCTCTTCCTAACTTTTAAATTTCCGCATTATAAGTTTGTGATTTTAAGAGGCTTCTTCGGTTTTACAATAGGCTCCTTCTGTTTTTATGTCGCAAGAGGTTCCTTTCATTTTAAACGTTAGCAAACTCCTATTGATTAATATGCTTCTTTCTTTTTCAATGTTTACAAGATCCTTTCGAAAGTTTATAAGACCCTTCTATTTATAAATTTGTTTTGTACCAAGATCTTATCAATTTTAAATTACTTTGAATTTTTTTTACACAATTCACCCCCCTCTTGCGTGTGTTTGCTTTATCATCTTAATTCATTCTTTAATTTCTCAAAAATGATATTATTAAATTATCTTATATTTTATTAAGTGGAAGCATATATATATTTGATATTTTTATTAAAATTTTAAAAGTAATATTGTTTAAAACATATTATGTGTGAGTTTGATAAAAAAAAAATAAGTCAAAAAATAATGAAAAGAATGCATGGAAATTTGATAAAGTATAAGTTTTTTAGAATATTAAATTATAACCAAATTTTTTTATGTAAATCAATCCCTAACAAAATGTCTTTATTTCCAAATTTGATAGTGTTAATCACCTAAATTATAAACAATCAATCTTTATTAGAAAATTTTATTTTACATCGTTAATTGCAATAATGTATTAGATATTAATCAATATGGCTTATTAAGTTTATTAACTCTTTTAACTGTGGTAAGATGAATATATTAGAACATTCAAAAAGAATAGTAACCATTTGGATAACCTTTTTTATCATATTCTAATATATTTCTAATAACAAAAAAATATTGATGCACATATAGAAAATAGTGATTATGGATTTCCTCCTAATACAAAAGCAACTAAGGTGTTGCTAATATTTAATATTCTTTCCATTTCAATATATTAGAATTTCAAAATTTTATGCTAAATTTTGATTCAAACTCTATTAAACTTATTAGAACTATTAACTGATAATTTTATACCATGATATATGACATTATATTTTGTTAAGTTAGTATTGGGAATAAAAATGGAGAAAAGGCCGATTCAATCTCAAAATATTAGAATCACATGATTATTAATTCAATATTATGCATAAAAGTGTTGAAGTTAATGGATTTGCAATATATTTATGAACTCTATATAACAAATAAAATAATATAATAATAATAAATTAAGTTTGTGCATATCTTAATTATAATTCATCACTTTAAAAGAATTAAAAGTGATTATTTTTTGTTTCTCTTTTTCTTAAAAAATAAATACAATTAAATAAAAACTAGAAGTTTTGAGTATAAGCATAAATAAAGAGCTTGCAAAGACTAGAATTAACAATGATAATTAAACTAAATAAAGAGCAAATACTAGGGGATTAGCTGACTTTTTCCTTGTTATAGCTTACCCAACTCAGTATTTTGGAGACATAATCATACTTCTCTATCAAGTCTAGATAATGGAAAGCATTGTTTCCCTACCAAATTCCCTCGGTTGAAGAGAGTAAACTCAAGTTCTAAAATCAAGTCCCCAAGTATAACAACAGAGTTTCCAGAGCTTTACACCTCCAACTTATCTATTGTACTAATCTCATAAAAGTTCCACTTTGCAACTATATGAACCACTTTGTATCAAGAACTGAAGGAGGTTAAATACATTCCTTAGTTGGTAGTTAGATGTTTGCTACATGTTGATGAGAATTTGTGAACCATCAATTGCTCCATTATTAAGTTTTTAAATTCAAATAACAAATGCTATTGTTTTAAGGCCTTTTATTGAAAATTCTCAAGTTCTTTTCCCTCCATAACATATGCTAATTTTCCTAAAGCAATATTGAGTACAAAAAATCTCTCTTTTCATATTTTTCTTTGACGTAGCCAAAAAGTTATCCCTACTAGTTATCAAGTGCAAAATCAATCTTGTAAAGCCTCAAATTTTCTTTCCAAATGTAACTAAAGAAGTTACATTGGAAGAAGAGATGATTGGAACTCTCAAGATCACAATTACATATTGTACAGTAGTTTGGGATATTGTGGTTGCCTTTCATTCTGTTAAGAGTATTGAGTTTTTATGTATAAGCAAGCCAAAGTACAAATGAGGTTCTAATAATGGTTTGATTAAACCAAACTAACGTTCACAATTCACCTTAAGAGTTGAGATCCTTAGTAGCTATCAATAAGATTTATTGGTAAAGCAACCTAAATAGTGTCCTAACTAAAGAGTCGATTCTCCTTTACTATGGTTAATAAGAGGAGTAAGGGAAATTGCCAAACTTTTTAGCCAATCCCTTATTAGTGTAATTGAATTGTTTATTAACTAAGACATCACTGATGGAGGCATTATTAGGAATTAAATTCCTTAAAGGACTAAATTCGTTGATTCTAGAGAGAGGGCCTACGACACTCAAAGTATCATACTAGAAGTTTGTGATGGGTTCGTTAATAATCTTATCAATATCTTCCATCCTAACTTAAACCCTCATCATGAATATATGTAATAAGATTCAAGAAGAACTATTATTTGGTTTGATATTCCAAAAGTTTTTGTATTTTACGTAATGAATATGAATCCATATCACCTAAAACACTTATTTACATATTAGAATTCTCCAAATACACTTGATCAATAAGACTTTATTTATGATTCTAGTTGAGTTGATACCTACCTACCTCCTTCCTTTTTAAGTAAGCAAATGTTTGTCTATTTATCCTTGGCCATTGATCTTCTTACATAATCACTTAATCATAAGAAATTTCTCGTCATTTGTTACAAGGTATTGACTAGATTCTTTAGGAACATCATGTACAAAGCCCAATAAACATATAGACTATAAATAACAGAATTTATCAATTATGTTCTTCCTAAAAAATATAAACTTATGTTACACCTATATTAATTCTCTTTTCTATTTTTTTAATCAAGGGATAGAAATCTACTTGGGAAGCTCTTTTTATAGAGATGGGAACACCCAAGTAAGTGAAACAAGGCATTATTGCTTAGAGACATGCTAGTTATGATAACTAATATGCAAGATGAGGGGCATTAAAGAATTAAATAGCTATTTCTTAACCTTATATATATTAAGCCTTGAGAGATCTTCGAAGGTATGAAGTACTAGTGTTAGTGACCTAATAGGACATGGATCAGCCTTTGATAGTAGAAGTACTTCATCAGTAAAGAATAAGCTCTGAATCTTTGACTTTCTACATATATGGTAGAATTTAAAGCCCTTATCTTATCAAATTACATGATTGATAAGCCTGTTAGAACCTCCATAATAAGGGAAATGAGGTAACCTTACCTTAGTTTTTAGCACCCTTAATGGGTTTAGTAGGTTCACCTATTCACTGAGATACTACAGGAGACTAATAAGATGCAATACTCAGTCTAATTTATAAACCTAGTAGGAAAAACCAAAAGTAGAAAGAGTAACTATAATGAAAGACTAATTAATGTAGTTAAAAGCCTTATGAAAATCATTCTTGAAGGAACAACTTTTGCTTGAGTTTGTGCTACTATATTTTTTAAAGATTTTTTTAAGTTATAAGGATATTATCTCTTATTTGTCTTCATTCGCTAAAATCTCCTTGTGAAGGATCAATATGTTGTCTAAGAATAATTTTGAGTATAATAAAATGAATATTAGAGATTATTTTGCATATAGCATTATAACAGGAAATAAGCCTAAAATCCTTCAAGGATGAGGGATTAAAGGTCTTGGGAATAAGGGTTATAAAAGTTTTATTGAGCTCTTTCAACCTTTAACCTTGATTGAAGAACTCCCCTACAAAAACTTTAGTATAAGGCCAAGTATCATAGAAAAATAATGCATTGAAACTATCTAGGCCAAGCACGTTATTAGGCTTTAGAGAATATATTGCAAATTCAACATCTAAGGGATTACTAGGGTTGACTAGGCGGTTATGCTAATAAAGGGAGTGCCAAGCAAGTTGTTGAAGAACTTTTGAGTTTTAAATAATAATGCAGATCGGGAGTTAATCCAAATGCCCATTTCATTTTAAATGGAAGCACTTTTATTATGGTTCCTTATGGAGAGCACTAAGTTATGAAAAAAATCTTGAATTTTTGCCACTATCTTTAAGCCATTATAACCTTAACCTTTAATTCAAAATTGAGTAATTAATATCCACTACTTTTACATAACTTATGAGTGTAAATTTCTCCTCCTCCTATTTATTGACATTTAGAGCAGAGCAATAAAGATAATTCATAGTAAGGATAAGCTTAACTTTAGTGGCAATTACTTTCTGTTGGGAGTTTTCAATTGTCCTAGAGTTAAGGAAGTTGAGTTCATCCTTAATTTTCTATAGTTCCCTCAATATTAATTAGGAAATTATTGAATCTAAATAGGAAGTTTCTCTTAAGAGAGCTAATGAGATTATGCACTTATATAAAAGGGTATGATTAGAAGGAAAAGAAGATTGTACAAAAATAGGTTTGTTTTTACAAAAAGTTGTAAGCCATAAAGCATTAACAAGTGCCCTGTCAAGCTTTTTTTATAGACGAACTTCTTTTTTGGTTGTTATTCTATGTGTTAAAATATCCCTCTAACTTAAGAAAAAAAAACTTTAATACTATAGATATATTAAAGGAAATCATTAGTATGGTTCTTGAGATAAGCATTTTCTTCTGCTTTAGAAAAATGAGCCATATTATTGAAGTCGTTAAGGATGATCCAATAGGTGTTCATACTTGAATGGATATCTTCAATTTTATTCTATAATGAAATTCTCTAGGAGGTAAGATTAGAAGCATAGACAAGAGAGATTTGGATGTTTATCTTGTTCTATAAGATCTTAATGAAAGGTGAATGAGCTAATCAGCTATCAATGAGTTTTGGACCTTAATCTTATCTGGGTCACAATCTAGCACAATTATGCCATTATAGTGATTGGAGACGACGGTCTAGTTCTTCTTTAAGAATTTAGGTTTTTGCAATTAGTCTCCTTGGGTTTGGTTTCCAAAAGACCAGTGAGAAAGGGTCTGTGTGTCAAATAAATAATCATGCACTATTTGTTTCTTATTTATTCTATTAAGCCTTTAACATTCTAGGAGATTATAGACATTGGGATAGGAAGGATTTAGAGATGTTACCCTTAGTTTTCCTATTAAACCTCCTTTTAATAACTGGATTAATCTCACTCCCTTCATAATAATTAAATATAACAATATTTGGAATGAAACTTACCTATAAAGGTTTAGAAGTTTGCATCTCAAAGGTAAATTAAGGGTGGAAAAATAAAGAAGTAACTAGTAGAAAGAAATTTCAAAAATGGAGACCAAAGAGGAGAAAAACAATGTAGAAATAAGAAGAAAAAGAGAAATGACAATTCCAAAAATGGCATAATAGAATATGGAAACAAAGTTGGAAAATCTCTTAAAAAAGGGCAAGCTGGGTGCACTAACGATAACTTAAATAGTGTAAGTTAGGGGAAGGTAAGAGACATTAGAGTATGTTGGTAAGAAATTTCAAAGTGAATCATGTTAAAACAACTTAGCAAAGGAGAAGAAGTAGGGAAATCTAAAGAGAGATGAAAGTATCTCTACTTTCCTAGGATAGGTGTCTTGCACCTTTACGCTTTAAGTGTTAAGCTATTAAATTTATGTCCTTTCTCTTTTTTATTGAGACTTAAAATTTGTAAAATATGTGAAACATATTCATTCAATCATTAATTCAAACCTTTTTGGAATAATGATTATATCATTATCTAAACTATGTCTTAATGTTAACTTAAGTGTTCAAACTTTAAAAATCATAGATTAAGTACTCAAAAAATTTGAAATTCTAATATTGGTGCCTCTGTTTGTTATTTTTACAAGAACACTAAAGCAACAATCATCATCCTTTACAACTAACATATCACTATATATGGATTATGACATGGATTATAATATTGATTAAATGCTAAGTCACTTCCTAATAAGTGACTCTAAATGGAACCCTAATAGAAATCTTAAATGAATTACTAAATATATCTAATCCCTAAATTTTTTAACCCAAATTGATTGAATCTTGAACACTTATACCCATACATAAATTGGAGGACCCTATATTCTCATCAAAATCCCTATTTTGTTGAAGTCAAAAATTCCTTTATTTCTATGTAAAATATAAAAATCACTCATAAATGCAGTAGCGTATAACTAAAAGATGGATGTTCGTTATTTGTGCAATAAATGTGCGAAAAAGAGAACTTTATAAACTTATTTGAATCGAGGTAGGAAATTTGTTAAATGATCCTCATTTATTTAACAGAAACAAAGAAATTATTCAGACTTGTTAGGCAAGCTATAAAATTTGAACTTGACAAATTAAAAAGGGCATATGCATTGGAACTTAAAGAATAAGAAGAACTGGATGTGTTGGATCTTGAAGAATATAAACAAACTTTTGAAAGGTATTAAAAGGCATTGAAGAAACTGCAAAATATGGGAGAGTTAGAGAGAAAAATTGAAAAGAAAGCAATGATAAAACTGGGCACTCTCATTTTATTATTCTCATATGTTTATGATGGATGCTTCTTAGTGTTTGTAAATGCTAAAATTATTTCATGAAGAAAAAAGCATTTTACAATTAATGTACTTACATGATTTAATACAAGTGAGATGTTTTAGAGTAATTTATAATTTCTATAGTCTTTGTTAAGAAAGTTAAATATATATATTGCTTTTTGAAGTTTGGAAGTTTTACAGTACTTCTATCCAAAAATTATTCATTTTTCATAAATAGTCATTGTTTACATTTCTAATTTATATCATACCAACTCCATAAGATTTGATTAAAAGATGATAATGATAATTTAGTCATACTAATATCTAATTGCATAAAAGATTTATTATCTGAAGTATTGATCGTTACAACCCCTTACAAATATGTTCGATAAAAATCAAAAGGGACATAATATCCTAAAATTCATTTGGAGTCTAAAATAAATAAAATTTTTAATTGTTAACTTCTTCAATTATACTTAAGAAAATATTGTTAGTCAATTATCATGCATTAAATGTTATTAATTGGTTATGGAAGAATAACCTAATATTATTATTTTTTTTATATTGGATGCCTTATCCATCAGTTTTTATCCACATGTTATAATGCTTATTAATCTGTTATTGATAATACTTACTGATTTTATTTCTTTTAGAACCCTAGGGATTGTTGGAGCAATATATGTTAGTGGAGATCTTCATTTTGCTCTTGCGATCATATTTAGTGCTCTTATTTGAGGTGATCTTTATGTTATTGTTGTTGTCATTTTAGTTGTTACACTAGTTTATGGAGAAATGTATGTTATTGTTAGTGTTATTATAGTTGTTATTATAGTTGAAGCCCTGAGGTGACCTTTGGATAGTTTTGCCTTTATAGGTAAAGATATTTGTATTACGTCCCTAGTAATACTAGATTGTTATAATGTGAGTAGTCAAACGTATAAAATTAAATAGTAAATACCTAAATGATTATTGGCTTTATACTTGTTGTACGAGGCAATGCTTAAAATTCAATTAGATGGTATCCTTAAATTGGTATATCTTTTTGTTATGTCTTTGAGTTAAATATAACTTGCATATTATCTTTCTTCCACTCGTCGACATCTTTCCATTTTTAAAGCTTCTCCTTCATCCCCTATCTTTATGTCACTATTATGGTCATTCTAGTTGTTGCACTAATTTGTGGAGAATTTTGTCCCCTTCTTGTTGTCATTATATATAGTTGTTGCCCTTGTCTAAAGTGACCTTTAGATAGTTGCTGCCTTTATGGATAGAGATATTTGTATTACATTCCTAGTAATCGTAGATGATCATGATAAATTCATATTATAGTAGCCAAATATATAAAATTAAATAGTAAATACTCAAATGATTATTGATTTTATACCTGTTGGGTAAGGCAATGCTCAACATTTGATTATATGGTATTTTTAAGTGGATACATCATTTTTTGTTTTGTCCTTGAGTGATATATAATAGGTATGTTATCTTTATTCCATTCTTTGACATCTTTCCATTTCTAAAGTGTCCCCTTCGTCCCTTTTTTATATGGATCCTAAATATACCAGATAAT
Organism: Erythroxylum rufum; assembly: GCA_027478365.1. Taxonomy (NCBI): domain Eukaryota; kingdom Viridiplantae; phylum Streptophyta; class Magnoliopsida; order Malpighiales; family Erythroxylaceae; genus Erythroxylum; species Erythroxylum rufum. The sequence goes on from JANIHZ010000001.1 coordinate 14,156,102, forward strand.
TTGTTATATGGTGGTGGATGTGGTGGGTCAAATAGCTACTTAGGTCATAATTTGAGTCCATTCATTACACTTGTACGACGCAGGAACAAAATGCTCAAGTTCTTCCTTATAACAATGGCTTGACAAAAAGGAATAGCACTTAAACTCTAACTACAATTACACACGAACTAAACAATAACATAATTCTGCCTATTCTCCTACACTTTATATTCCAGACTACCATTCCATATCAGTGAAAATCTAACTGCCAAATCCTTATTTTATTTAATCATCTTTCTATTTTAGGACGCAATCCATTAATAAACTTAGCTGTAATATCTCTGTTCACTTGAAGCCCTTCCATAAACCACAATCTAATACTCTAACATTAAAAATATGTATTTAAATCTTACAATTATAAGTCTTGCACAAATTATTCTCACTGATATATTCAATGAAAATCCATCTTTCAGTTAGATAATGCTACGTTCGTGACTTATGTTTGTACTTCAAATGGACTTTTGACTTCAATAGATGGAGATTTTGATGCAAATATATGGTCCTCCAATTTAAGATTTAGATATAAGTATTAGGAATTAAATCAGATTGCGATTTACAAAATTTATGGATTGAATATTTCTAGGGTTTAATTATGGATTTCGCTCATAAGAGGGATTGGCTTAACCTTTTTAAACATTGTTATAATCCACGTCATAATGTGTTATGTCAAATATAACAAAAGGGCTGTCCTGGATATAGCACTCCCGTCGATGACTGACGGATACAGCAATGTTGAGATTTTCAAATTTTTTGAACATCCAACAAATAAATTTTAAAAATTTAAACACTTCCGTTGATATTAAAACAAGTTTAAGTATTGACAGAACCTTTGAATTAGATATTAGAAGTGTATATGTTAATTATATAGTAAACTAGGTAACCTTTACTATACATCATTTACGTTGTGTATATGTGTGTGTAGGAATTAGTTACAAGTCAAAACTGGACCAATGTCATTTTTCAACTCTTAATTTTTGAGGGTAGGCGTCAGTCGTCAAATTCCAAATCCCTGCTTCTTACAGGAGCCAATCAACTTGAAGTTTGATGACGTCTTATAAGCCAGAAGTCCAATTTCTTCAACTTATAAACCCTATAGAAAAAAGGTTGCATACCAAATACCTCAAAGGCAGGTAAGTTGACAGAAGTTATAAGCAAACAAAGCGATGATCTTTCACTTTCTTAATAATGCAATTCAAAGGAAATAATTTTACATTTTATTTCGGCACCGAACAAGGTTTAATCTCTTTACATCTTTGTTATCGCCGTTTATCTTTTCTTTAATTATATGATCTTTCAGGTCTCATGTAACTCCAACTTGAGTTTAATAAAAACTTATCGCTCTCTTGTGTTATCTACCAAGCACAATCAAATGTTCTCTTGAATTGGGTACACAGGTGTGAATGATCACAAAATTAGAATTGGCAGTGCTCTTTATTGTCCAAAAAGGTTTCATTTGGCAAGTGATTCCTTTGTGTAGGTAGACTAATGATACTTTAAAACAATTAAGCATATATTAATAACCAGTCAAAGCTAGGCCGCATTTGATGTGAAAATTATATATTGCATCAAATTGTGTTCCATAGACAGCCTCCAACTGGGACAGGTCATGCTCTCTTGTGCGTTTTCATTGGAACAAGGTAGATGGCGATTTCGCAAATTCCCATGTTTAAAACGTGTCGTTAAGCGAACCAGATTTGACTTCGATTTATGAAAACGTGGAGAGTGCCTAGATTGCCACCAAACACCGTTGTCTTGCCCTAATACAATCATTTTCGTTTATTAGAGACCCACTCTGAATTTTTTTGGTTCCTTAAATTCATACATGTACTATGCTCTTTTCACTTGGGAGATAATGACTAGTTTGCTTGCATTCTTCCATATGACCAGTCATAGCCACTGCGCTGGTAAAATTAGGAGTATGTGACTTGCAAGCCACTCTATTTGACTTTGAAAATAATGGTCACACGAATCATTTTCAGTTCTTTTTTGGGACTCGGATGCTTTCAAGGAACATCCTCCCATGTTGTCCTGTTTTGCAAATTCACTTTATTGAGGAAGACGGCATCATCGGAAGGTTTTAAATGCAAAGAGCACATAGTTCATTTTAATTTAAGGTAACTAATAGTTCCTTTCGTTTTACCGTGAAAGAGTTTATTACATTCAAATTTTTTTTTAAAAGGAAAAAGTTAACAATGCAAAATCTGATTAAGGAATGTGCTGACTTTTTGTCTCATTTGATTAAGATTCGATTCCATCATTAAGGAAGTAATACCTGCTAAAGTAAGAACCTGCCCTTCTTTTCTTTTTCTGTAATCCTGCTATAATTAATTAGAGAGCGCTAAAAAGAATCTCAAAACTTGCCATAACTAAATGCGAAATGCTTTTCCTAATACTTGTTACAACCGTTAAATGCTTTCTAATTGGCTTTGTAAATTTCTGAAATTGAACCTATATTGATTTTCATACTTCTTTTTCCCTCCTTGATATATTCAATTCAAAGTGAAATATTCTTCAAAGTTTAATAACAGAATGTTAACACCACTTACCCTACGGGACCAGATCCTCTAGCCCTTTTAACCAAGTCCTATTTTGTGCCATGATATCATCACCATCCACATAACCACCAGGTCACCAAACCAATGGCTCAGATCAAAAGGTAAAGGAGAAACTGGTTAAAAGGGACAGAAGATCTCATGCCCTTACCTTACCAGCTCTGCTGCCTAGGTATTAGCTTATAGCACTATGATTGATAATAATGACATAATGTCATAATTAATTTAATGACGAAATCAAATGATTTATTCACTTTTTTCATTAGTGTTCGATGTTCATTGTTTTGTTTCTTTCGTGATGTATGACTGAAAATATTTTATACCTTAAGGTCCAGTAGTTGTGGCTTGAAAATAAGAGGATCCATCATTTTATACAATAGCATGAGTTTAATTGCTTAATCATGCTTTCCTGCTCGATAAACTATGTTTTAGTTCCTTTTTTTGTTGATCCCTGATCTTGCTTTCCTCGTAATATCAACTTTTATTATCCAACATCAACAACAACAATAATATCAACTTTAAAATTGTTTAGTTCTTTTTTTTTCTGTTTCTTCTTGTTGTTTTTTTTTTAAGGAAGAAACAGTCTATTACAATATGTTTAGTTGAGTATTGTTGCCATTTTTTATTTTTAAATATAAGAAAACCACGACAACTTTATGAAAATATAAAAAACACGTTTTTGTGTATTTTTAAATTAGGTATTTTTTATTCATGAAAACAACATCACATCCCAATTTCTCTATCGTCTTTAGCATCTCTATGTCTTCAACGTCTTCTGCATCTTCTGTGCTCCAATTTCTCCATTGAGGTATACCATTTTCCTGTTTCAAATGCCTCTTTAATTGTTCCTACATTTGTTGCTCCATTTGCTGCTATTATTGTTGGGTTCTTCCTATTCCCTGCCTTAAAAAAATTCTAGAAGTTAACGTAAAAACCTACCACCTTCACTACCTTCTCTTCCAATACATGGTCATCTCTATCTCCTAAAACAACTAGTTCACCGAAGCCTTTAAAGACTCTTACAAAAATATGTTGTTAATGTAGTATAATTGAAAATAAATATGCTATTACTGTATCATGATTGAAAATAAATTGGTAATCTAACTGCCAAGCCTACTTTGATCTTCGACATTCTTAAGGCCCTCAGCTGCTCCTTTATTTTTTCTCTTAGTCAAAATTATAATATAACAAACACCACTCTCATCACTCACCCACCTAGGTTTACTACTCTCTCACGACCTTACTCAAGTCTTCCCTAGTGTTCTTGTTTGGTTGCTACCTATTTCTTTGACCTATCCTTAGTTGTTCCTAAGTCCAACATTCATATTTTTACCAACATTTTTTTTTGTTTCCCACAAGATGTCCTAGGAGGGTTTCAACTATGAGAAGGCACCTTTATACCATTCTGTCTCTTCATCTTTACTGTTTTGTGTCATTTTCAGACACAAGAGTTGATGTTTGCTAATAAGCCTTTGGTTTCTCTATCCTTTAGCTATGCATTGTTGTTTTCTTTCACTTCTTATTGACATTGTGTTTGTATGTGATAAGTTAATCTTGATTTAGACTTCTATTCTTGTTCATAGGGTTGTTTAAGTGGTGAAGATGTAGATTCATACATGGGTTCGCTTATATTGTTCTGGGGGTCAGGCGTCTGTAGTCTTTCCTGTCTTTTATGTACTTTGATTTGCTAGGTTTGGTTTCTATTTCTGGCAGCTCTTTGAGTTGTTTAATTTCATTGGCTTGCTTGCTTGCCTAATCTAAATGTGTTTCCTTGAGGCATTATGACAGTTTTACTATTATTACCTTGGAAAACTACTTTCCATACAACCTCAAAAGGTTACAAGTAGAGATAGATAAACAAAGCACAACTTCAATATAAATGTTCCTATCCTAAAAATGAATGTGTTTTAAGAACACATGATTTGTCACGAGTGGACATGAGGTAGTGGAAGTAAGCTCTTCTATATACTTTTGTATCATCAATATTTCTGTCACAAATTCCAGTATGTTCAGAGGCCTACAGTTTAAATTTGGTAGTAATGTAGCCAAGCACAATACTAGCAAAAAGTCGAAAAGTCCATCTTGCATATCACACCAAAAACAAAATTGACAGGTACTTATTTTAATGAATTGCATGCACATGTTGCTTCAAAATCACCATAGATAGACCTCACCAAAGTTTAGGCTAACGCAAAAATGTGAAGCTTGCGAAATCTACTTCTTCATCATAGCAATTTGTACATTATATGTTTATGCATTCCATAATAAGTTTTACTAATAAGGAAGAATTCATCAATCACAACTTGTTTTCTTCTGAAGCACTAACTTCAAATAGAAACGATTTATTTTCTATACTATCAGTAAATTATTAATTTACCATACTAATCATGAATGAATCCCATTAATACACATATTACATTACAGGTTTCCTTTGAACATCACAATCCCCATATCTAAAGCAAAATAAAAAATTATCTACATATTATATACTCTCTAATTTGTTTATTGTTAAAAAGATTGATTGAATTTCATTTAATTTCTCACTTTAACTCTTCTATCATTTCCATGCATTGATATGCAGTTTAACATTTACTATAGTTCTCTTATGATTATTTTGAACCATGTTTAGCATTTAATACTTTATAGAAATTGTTGTGATTGATGTCACTTATATGTAATTATATTTAGTAATGGAAGCTTTGAACAATATGAATGATTCTAATGATTGTGTGGCCATAAATGAAAAAGATGGGGTCTAGAATGATACCATAGAGACATATTTAATCTCATTGATGGTTAAAGAAATGAAGAAGGAAAATCGAACGGCTACTACCTTTTCCAAATCTAGTTGGAAGAATATTAAGGTAGGTCTTCAGACAAAATTCAATAAAGAGTATATTAATGTTCAATTGAAGAATAAGTATAATGGATTAAGGCTAGATTGAATCAATAACTTACTCAAAGAAACAAAAATCGATTATAACCCATTTACTAATGAAGTTAATGCTACAAATGAATGCTGGGAAAACCTATTTAAGGCAAAATATATCTTTGTTTTACTAATATATCATATTATATAATATTTATTCTCATGTTTCCTTTTCATCATTATAGGTGCAAAAAATGACTCATAGATTAAAAAAAAAAGGATGTAAGAAGTTTTCATACTTGTGTCATATTTTTAGCGATACTATTGCAACTAGTTTGCATACATATCCATCAACTAAATCTCTATCGAATAGTATAGAAGAGGAATATATAATTGATGTTGATGAAGATTGCTCATATAATGAAAAAGGAGATCAAGTTATAAGTTCTCCATCTAACAAAAAGAAATTTACTAACAATAAGAAGGAAAAAGAAGACAC
>JANIHZ010000001.1:14238636-14253819 GCA_027478365.1 Erythroxylum rufum
TTAAGTATTTGAGATTTGCATAAGGATGAATTTCCAAGAGTGAAAATTATTTGTTTTTGGTTGAATGAGTTGGAATAAATATGAAAGAATTAAAAAGGAAAAGAAAGAAAAAGGAAAAAAAAAAGTTATACTAGATTTGAAATGTCTTAGGGTCTCCAACGCGATCAGATTGATATGCTTCGTCTTTGCAACGGATGTCGGTATTTGTTTCAGTTTGATGATTTCGTTCGCTTTGTGTTTGATTCGGTTCGTTTCGCATTCGATTCAGAATTCTGACTTTCGATTCAATTTGGTTCTTCGCTTTGTGATCCGTTCTTTCGGATTTAGTTTTCTTGCATTTGTTTCCGCACGAGCTCCGATGTGATTTTCTTCGGATTTTGTAAGAGGTTGGACATCTCGGATTAAGTAGGTGGATTCCGGAAACGGGATCCAGTAGATAACATAACATAAGTTAAATAATTCGAGCTTGTGTGATTATTACATAGATTGATATATTTTTGTCACTTGTAATGCATCTATTCAGATAAACTTAGAGAGCTTGTTCTAGGTTTCCCAATAATTAGGGTTAATTAATGAGCTCTTTTTGATTAACTATGATTTAAGGAAAAATCAAAATTAACAAAGCTTATTCTTAGTTCACGATCAATAGTCTGAAGAGAGATGTAAAAATAGTAATTCAACAACATCTGCGAAATTTTGCTTAGGCTGAGATTATCACTTTGCTGTTGTTTAATTTGATTTGTTTTCATAGATTTAATTTTACTTCGTTTTCTAATTTGCTTCAAACCAAAAAGCCCTTGCTTTACTTATACAGATAATTTAGGAAAGTAATTGGAATTAATATCTGTGGAATCGACATAGACTTACTACTAGCTATAGTTAAATCTAGTTATTTTGGTAGTGCTACAACACGCGATCACATGGACTTGAACATATTTTGTATTTGGATATTATATTTTGCATTTACTCGATGTACATCCTTGCAAGCATAATACACTTATACCTAAGCTTTGGTTGACTTTTAATCATTACATGAGTTTTTCTTGGTAAAGGATCATTACATGAGTTTAATCACTCTTTTTTTATTTAATGCTTAATTATATTTCTTCTACTTTGATATTTAATTATATATAAATTTGATAATAATTATAGATGTGTTTATGTTTTATATATGCTTCAATATTTAATTAACTTATGTAATTTTAGAATTCTAATTTTGTAATGTGGTAAATTAAAAAAACAATGATTTATATATTAAAAGGGAGTTATGTCTACCTGAAGATAAAAATTTGATGAAATTTTTGTGAGCTGTTGATTTTCATATGTTCCATACTGTTTTGTTGCATTTAAAGGACATTTTGAGTTGTCTTTAAATTAAGTTTTATCAAAGAGTTTGTTCGATGCTTTGGAAAACTTTTTTTTTCCATTAGTTTGGACAAACAAATGAGTTGATATTTAATTAATAAAATATTTAAGTAATACATTAGGTTGACTTAATGGGAGTTATTTTGAATGAAAACATGTTTGATGAGTTAAAATTATATGGAATTATGTTGAATAATTTTTTTTGGAATAAGTTAGGTCAATCGAAGCATAAGCATATGCCAATCAAACCCTTTAAAAGAAAGAGATCTTGATCTAATGAATTGTTAATTCTTTTTTAAGAATCTATTGGTTAACCAAATTATAAATTAAGCCAATAAATGAAATAATAATTAATTATTGAAATGACTAATTTAAAATTCTAATAACCATGAACTTTGATGATGGACATAAATAGTCCATATTTTTTATTTAGACATTCTTTATAAACTACCATAAATTATAAAGTGAGTTTTAAGTCCATTTAATGATAAATATAAATAGTTGGAAATAACTTTTCTATTAAGTAGAAATAAAGTTACGTGTATTAATAGATCTCTTCAGATTTCGGTCCTCAGTTCAATTGGGTGATCATAACGATGATCATATAAATACTCTAGTCTATAATCATATTCACACACACACTCAATCGTAGGCGATTTAATGCTCTTCTGCATCAAATGACCATTAGGTCATGATAATACAAAGGTGTTGCAGTTCAATATCTCTAGATTTGACCAACATTGACATGAACATTATTTTTCTTTTAAATTTAATAAAATGAGGACATAATGGTAATACGACCAGTCAAATTTTGGATCAAAGTAGAAAAATAGCTTCCACGGGTCTTCGGTCTTTACAAAACAAAAAAAACCAACAGTATATGAGAATGAAAATGGCAAGTTGGTTTTGGAGGAGAAGAAAGCTTAAGCTCCGTTCGGCCTTACAAACAGAAGCATCTCAAGAGAAGCCCAAAACCTCAAACTCAAAGCTCTCTTAGTTGTCCATTTCCTTCGGCAGGACAGAAGAGAAAAACTTTGTCATCTTCGATCGCCACCAGTTATTCCACTTCACATACTGCAAAAACCCATCTAAATCCCATGTGAATCTCCTCAAACTTTAAATCCCAAAAGTATGGCACCATCATGAATATTATCACTTCTCTCCTTCTCCGCCGAATCTCTCAGCCCAAGCCCCCATGGATTCACGCTATCCACACCTCCTCTCATGAACTTATTGTTTCTAATGAAGTTCTCACCATCATTGGCACTGTTAGCCCCATGGAACCTGCTTTAGAACGCATTCTTCCATTCATCACTTCCGAGATTGTTACTTCTATTATCCAAGACCCGCCAAACCCGCAATTGGGTTTTCGTTTCTTTATCTGGGCATCCAATTACAGGCGTTTTCGCACCTGGGTATGTCGCAATATAATCATTGACAGGCTCGTTAGGGAAAATGGGCTTGAATTGTATTGGCAAGTTGTTGAAGAAATAAAAAGAAGCAATCTTTCTTTGTCTTCTGAAGCACTTGCGGTTTTGGTTCATGGATACACAAAGAAGGGTATGACTGAAAAGGCTCTTGAAGCTTTTGGAATGATGAGAAAGTTTGGGTGTGAGCCTGATATTAATATTTATAACGTGATTTTGCATGTCATGGTGCGTAAGAACGTTTTGCTGTTAGCTTTAGCGGTTTATAACAGAATGTTGAAGTTGAATTGCTCACCAAATATAGCTACCTTTAGTATTTTGATTGATGGTTTGTGTAAGAACGGCAAAACTCAGGATGCACTTACAATGTTCGATGAAATGACGCAAGTGGGAGTTGCGCCGAATAAGTTTACCTACACCATTGTAGTTTCTGGTTTGTGTCTAGCTGACAGGACCGACTATGCTCATAGGTTATTTAATACTATGAAAGATAATGGGTGTAATCCTGATTCGGTCACTTGTAATGCATTGCTGAATGGGTTGTGCAAATCAGGTAAAATTGATGAAGCCTTTGCACTGTTGAGGTCTTTTCAGAAAGATGGATATGTGCTCGGGGCTAGAGCATATACTATTTTGATCAATGGCATGTTTAAAGCCAAGAGATACAAGGAAGCAGAAGCATGGTATAGGAAAATGATTAAAGATAAGATTAAACCTGATTGTGTTTTATATACTGTTATGATAAAGGGGTTAGTGGAAGCAAGCAAGGTTGCCGATGCATCAGGTTTGTTAAATGAGATGATGGATAGAGGTGTCGTTCCTGATACTTATTGTTATAATGCCCTGATCAAAGGGTTTTGTGATATGGGCCTTCTAGATAAGGCTCAGTCACTTCGACTTGAGATTTCAAAGCATGAGTGTTTCCCTAATTACTGCACTTACTCTATTATCATCTGTGGCATGTGCAGGAATGGACTGGTTGGGGAGGCACAACAGATTTTCAATGAGATGGAGAGGCTTGGGTGCTATCCCTCTGTGGTTACGTTCAATGCTCTTATTGATGGACTTTGTAAGGCTGGCGAGCTTGAGAAAGCTCATCTTTTGTTTTACAAGATGGAGATAGGAAGAAATCCTTCATTGTTTCTACGTCTTTCTCAAGGTTCCCACAGAGTTCTTGATAGCAAAACCCTTCAAAGCATGGTAGAGCAGCTTTGTGACTCAGGATTGATTCTTAAAGCCTACAAGATTCTTGTGCAGCTTGCTGATAGTGGGGTTGTGCCAGATATAATAACATACAATGTATTAATTAGTGGGTTCTGTAGGGCAGGCAATGTCAATGGTGCTTTTAAGCTCTTCAAGGAACTGCAGCTGAAGGGACTTTCACCAGATAGCATAACATATGGAACACTTATAAACGGTCTTCATATTGTTGGCAGAGAAGAGGATGCCTTTAGCCTTTTTGAGCAAATGTTGAAGAATGGATGTCCACCTACTGATTCTGTTTACAAGTCACTTATGACATGGTCTTGCAGGAGAGGGAAGGTTTCATTAGCTTTTAGTCTTTGGTTGAGGTACCTGAGGACCATGCGTGGTCGGGAAGATGAAGCAATGAAAGGGGTACAGGAACACTTTGAAAAGGGAGAGGTGGAAATGGCAGTCAGCAAATTGATTGAGATGGACTTTAAGTTAAAAGATTTTCAGTTGGCTCCTTATGCTATTTGGCTGCATGGTCTTTGTAGGGCAGGAAGAGTAGAAGAAGCTTCAAGGATATTTTCTATACTTGAGGAGTCCAAAGTTACAGTTACTGCCCCAAGTTGTGTTAAGTTAATTGGCAGTCTGTGCCAAGATGGGAATCTGGAACTTGCGTTTAATATTTTCCTTTACACAATTGATAAAGGTTACATTTTGACAAGACGAATTTGCAACCGACTAGTTAAGTCTCTTCTGCGTTCTGAATGTAAAATGGATTATGCGTTTGCTCTACTTAACAAAATGCATTCGTCGGGATACAATTTGGATACTTGTCTTTACCAAACAACAAAGTTCCTTTTAAGCAGGTGTGGGAATCTGCGGGAAGGGGAGTCAAGTCGCTTGGATGGGTTGAAAATGCAGGGGCATGGTTAGTGACTGCTAGAAAATTTTGGCAGCGAGAAGGGTATTGCATTCAACCATATGCATGAAAGGATGGGGCTGATGCCATCTGTGTTGGCATGGCCTTTAATGCTTCATTTTGGCATTGAAGGATGTACATGCTTATTTTCCAGGTTCCTTCAGGAAAAATTTCAAATTGTTGTAAAAAGGTGCCATTCTATTGATTGACCATTTCTTGATCCTTGTAACTTTACCGGTTTAGGTTACTAAAGTGGGACATTTTTCTTATGTCAAAAAAAGAAATAAGAATCAGTTATAAAGAACAGTTATTTGTGCATCCCAGAAGTTCTGTAACTTGGTCTTTTAGTGAATTGTTTTAAAAGAATTGAAATTCATGTACTTTGAGCTAAAGGCGTTTCCATGCATGGTAATCTCCATGCTTTGGCTTGCACCAAAGGAAACGCCCCCATCCAATGGATTGTTTACTTCAACTAGATGTTTTTGTTGATTTGATTTAATCCTTAAATAATTGGATACAGTTTGAAAAAATATGTCCTAAAAGAAGGCGAATTGAGTGTTGTAAAGAATTTAATCCAAATTAAAACGTTACTAATTGCAAGTATAAGAAAAAACAAATCACTTGATAGCAGGTGTAAATTAATGATCACCTGATAATGGAGATGTAAGAAGTATATCTTATTCCTTTAGACCGGTAATCCTATAATTTACACCTGATAATGGAGATGCAAGAAGTATATCTTATTCCTTTAGACCGCTAATCCTATAATTTACACCTGATAATGGAGATATAAGAAGAACATCTTATTCCTTTAGACCGGTAATCCTATGCAATGGGTGTCTTTCTTATTTTCTTTTAACTTAAAAATGATATTTATGAACAACTATGTAATGGTGTATAATTTGTTATAACTATCTAGTGAATTTTAAGATAAGTACAAGTAATTGATCAATAACCTATCGTCGTTTACTTTCAGATAAGAGGAAATCACAACATATTAATTTTGTAATAATTAGACGTACTATTTTTAATATTTGCGAGTAATATTTTAAATTTAGCCAAATTTTAATATTATAAATGTAATTTAACAAAAATAATATAATTTTATTAGTAGTTTCTTTAATTGTTTAAGGAAGAAATAAAGTCTAAAAAACTCTTAACAATCCGGGACAAGCTGTGTCATCAATTCAGATTTAGGATTGGAAACGGTATGTCTACTTTTTTCTGGCAGGATCCGTAACACCTGCGTGAAATTTTGAACTCCTTGGCTACCCCTAGAGAGATCAATAGCTCGGCGCTTCCACTCACAGCCCGTGTCTTTGACGTAATCCTTAATGATGCTTAGAGTTGGGGGGAGGCTTCTATAGACCTCCTTCGACACCTTGAGCCCCATGTTTGTTTCCCTAATAATACTTTATCTAACCGCCTGGAATGGCTAGCGAGCCCCACTAAGCGCTATACCAATGCATTAGCTTATCAACTCTTGAGACCCCCGCTATCGGTTGTTCCTTGGCACAAATTGGTATGGTCTAAATACAGCCCCCTCATTGCTCCTTTGTCTTGTGGCTAGCTTTCTTACGTAAGCTTCAGACCCGGGATAGACTTCCATACCTCTACACTCCTAATCACTGTTCCTTGTGCCTCTCAGCTAATGAATCAATCGATCACCTATTCTTTGCCTGACCTTTCTCTCATACAATTTGGGCACATTGTCTCACCAATTTTAATTTGTCCACTCACAACCCTTCAACTCTTTCAGCTATCCTATCCTGATATAGCACTGTTTCCAGTACCAGAGTTCCTGCTATCATTCACTTCCCTCTTTTGCTTTCCACTACAGTTAACCATATTTGGACTGAACGCAATGCTAGAACCTTCAAGAATGAAGCTATGGCGGAGGAGAGAGTGTCTCTTCGAGTTGTCTCCTACGTTAGGGAACTTCTCAGCCTACACACCGAGAGGAGGTAATTTTATAGTTAGGTTACTCTATTCTTTTGCAGGTTCTCTGTTCTGATATTTCCAGGTTGCAGCATGCGGGGTCTCTTTGGCAAGGTCTTGCCTGCCTTCGTCTTCCCGGTAGTTCAACACACTCCCTACATGTTGGCAGCCTTCCTTGGCCATTTCGGTGCCCGGGGTGTCCATGAGTAGCCTTCTCTCTGGGTTTGCTTCTTCTAGGCTAGTGCTCTCGGTTCGCATTTCACATGGATTATAGATGCTTTATTTTCGATGGAGCACCTAGTGTATTAGCTTTTGACTGGCAATTTTTTGTTCTTTCCATGCTTCAATTTTGAGTGTTTTTTTGTCTTGCCTTGATTGAGCCTAGTAGCTTTTTTTTAGCTCGCTGTGTCTCCAGTGGCACTTGTAAATGGACGTTTTGTAGATATTTTTTCTTTCTAATTTATTACTCTGATTTACCAAAAAAAAAAAGGATTTATCTGTAGAACTGTCGAGAGTGATGGAGAAAAAAAAAGATTTTTTAGGTGGATACAGTTTGTATTGAGAGAACTCTTACTGATATGAAGACTAAACTGGCGAGTGGAAAAGACTATCGCAAAATGGAGAAAATCCATGTCTTAATCATTAGATTAATCTGAAGCAACCTCACTAATTGTGTATATGTTGTTTTATTTTATTTTGTTACGGGAGGACAAATCTGATATGACTAAAGCTTCTTCTTTTTTTTTGTTCTGGTTAACTTTTTATTCTTCAACTAAGCACTACTGGTTTAGTTTAAGGGATAAATGGGACTGGTTCTGCACCTAACCTCCAATTGTAAGACTGTAGTTTGTAGCATTGGAGTGAGAATGTGCTGATTATCTACATTTGAATATGGGATGACAAAGTGTTCAGGATGCATATATATCATCCTCTTATGCATTTCGTCCAACCTTTTTGGACATGGAAAATTATTTCAATGACTAAACAAATAATGCACTGTGAAATCATTGTGAATCAGAATTTGAAAAGACTATGAAGTCAAAACTTCTCTAACAAAACCAAAATGATAAGCACAATTTTGAATGTTAAACCGTCTAAATTGTTGAAACAAAAAGTTAATGTGGTATGCACATTAAGATGATCTTGTTTTATGATCATTAACTTTGACTTGGTCGATTATGGGGTACGCCAAAATAAACTACGATTAGATAATTATAATACTTCTTTTACTACGCAATTCTGCCGAGGTGGTCCGAGTTTTTGTTTGGAAGATCTAATCTTATAGAGCGTTTCAAAACGAGGAAATGAAGGGGACAACTGGAAACAACAAGCTGTTATTCAATCTATCACACATCAATTTCTTTCAACCAAATACACAAGTTGAAAATTACAAGATGATCATTCAGGTTATGCAGCCATGAGAAAAATCAAGTTCTGGAGTTCTATAGTTTTACTTTCTTGATGGTCTTCAAGGATGACTCCATAAAGCTTCCTTCAGCATGATCCTTACTGCAATCATCATCACCAGTCACCAAGGGCTTCTTCCTCACGCACTCCACTCCCTTTCTTATACCTATGATCAATGGAGAAGATGGTACTCGTCTTAAGGTTCTAGCACTCCAAGACCTCGAAACCCCTCCTTCCTTTTCTTTTTCTGCCTTACTTCTTTCACTACCAACTTCTCTTAGATTCCCTTGTGCAGTCTCAGTCTCAGCTTTTCCTTCTATTCTTACAGCTTTCTCCTCCTCTTCCACAATTTTTGGATGCTTCTCCAAACGAATCACCTTTTTTCCACTTTCTTTATTCTCAAAGACTGATTGCTCTGAAGTTTTTGCTTCCTTCTCATCAGTCCAATTTCCGTATTCATTCACGTTTTCGTGTTCAACCTCCTTCTCAGCATGCTCTAATAGCATTTGGAGCCATTTCTCTACATTTCCTTTCCCGCGTTGCTTCCTGCTCTCTTCATCTTCTTCTATTACTTGCTCGCGCATAACAGGGAATTGGATTCTTTTTCTGATTTCTTCTCCAATGTCTAATATCTGAAGCCTTTGTTCGACCGGAGTTTCTGTTTCCAATGCAACAATAGCTTTGTTGCATTCATTGTACGTCTCTCCAATGCTACTCTTTCCCTGTATTAGCTCTTCCTCAATTCCCGCATGCTTTTCATCTTCATTTGCTGATAATCCAGACTGAGAAGCTTCATGTTCCTCCTCTAGGAACACTCGCAGCTCCTTGCGTAAAGGTGTTCTTGGCACAAGAAGTCCTGGTTTAATATTTTTATCTTCACATGGGGTATCTTGCATTCTTGACCTCTTCCTTGATTGTTCCCATTCAAACCTAGTCAGATTCTCAAGCTCATCTCTTTGTTTGAATTTCTTGTGTAGTTCTTCCTCTGAGGCATCACTCATTGCCTTCTGTGCTTCAAGCCTTGCCACGAGCGCGTTTGTTGCTGCCTGGTTGAGTCTTACTTGCTCCTTGTGAATAACACTCCTGCAGAACATGGATAAGATTGATATTTGATCGTTCAAATACATAAAACATTGTAGATAGCATTTTCTTTTTTGCTCCAATATATATAGAGCTTACTGGTGCATAGCATCTAGAACCATCTTCTCTAGCACAGTCTTATAAGAAGATTGTGCCTCTGCGATCTTCCTGCATTTTTCTGCCCTTCTCCTGCGTTTTATCAGTGCCAATTCCAGGTCCTGAATCGCGAGTTTTTCTTCATCATTCTTTCTCTTCATATCACTCATTTCAACATCCAACTTCAGCATTTCAGCCTGCACTTTTTGAGCTTCTTCTCTTTTCTTGCGAGAGTCTCGATTTATGGCAATTGCTAGATAAGGGTTCCCAACAATGTCTGGGTCCTCATTTTCTTTCAAAACACTAGGCTTTACTTTTCTTGTACCTAAGTAATCGCATCCAGAAGACAAATACAATAAACAATCCGCATCAACTTCCACATAAGAAAGAAGAAAAGAAAAGAAGAGGAGTTTCAGGGGAGGAAGGGGAGAAAATTGAAGTAGGATGCTCCTGCACTAACCACCAATCTTGCTATTGTAGTCCAGTGGTTTGAAAGCCATTGAAGAATCATTAAAGTCTCTTTTAGATGTAACAATGGCAGCTGGAGCTAGGCCTAATTGCTCCTTGGATTCAGTGAAATGTTGTGGAAAGGAATGTGATTCCACAGTTTGCGACGCGTTCAGTTCTTCATTTTCGCCTTCCAAGAACAAAAAAGAAAATGCTCTGTGCCTACCATATTTGGTGAGAAAACAATGTCATGCAACTTTTACACTCTCATTTACCAAATGAAATGCTTGAGATCTACCTGAAATCAGAATTGGAAGCAGCAAATATGGACAAAAACTGGTTGACAGAAATTCCTATCTGAAGATCCCACCATGGAACTAGAAACTCTAACTTGTCATGCTTTCTTTTGCACACTTGCCACTGCAGTATTCTCAGGTTACTTGGAACTGTCAGTCCACCCCCTGTGATCCCGATAAGCAAACATCAATGACACATTCATATTGGGGAGGGTCGTATATTAGTGTTTCAAAGGCGTACTCTGGCAAGGAAACCAATGATCGATGTCCCAAGCAAGAGGAGAGGCCTTATCAGCATGAGAATATATGACATTGCCATAGCAATCGACACGAATCACTTCAGGGTCAAATCCAGCATTGCTGGAAAGCAACATCAGCAATAAAAGGGATGAGATAAACGGTAAGACGACCTATGTGAGGATAAAAATACGATAATCTATCTAGGTCGTTAGAGGATAGTTGAATTGATTACCCCAAGTGATTAAGCTGCTTCCACAGAAGACTGGCAAATATTTTCGGCTTCTTAGTTGGCTTTGCTTTTGGATCAGTAACTGGGAACAATTTGTCCATTTCCTTGGCTCTTAAAACCTACAAAGGCAATTAGCAACAGAATATCCAAATTAACCAGACTACATAACTAGACCTAGGATTTCACCTGGATCTCTCGAACTGTCGTTCGTTGTTTAGTTTTTCAATTAAAAGTAGTTAACCTCCTCCATATCCACAAACAAAAGAACGATACAAACACGGGAAAATACACAGAATTTCATTTTTAGATTCTCAATTTATATTCCTTCTTTCATCCGTTTTTCTAGAAACCAAACAGACCTTTTATATGTTTACCTTGTGTTTCTGCATTAGAAATGGAGTGAAAGTGAAGGGAGGGCCATAGTTATAAGCTACAAAACCACCATTTCTAGACAGCTTGGCATAGGCTTTTGGGTACCCAAGTCCCTCATCGACCACCATATCTTCTTGGTTGAGTGCATGATCCTCCAAATCCATAGCTAAAAATTCGCTTCTCTTCTTGATTTCGAGCGAGACACACTTACGAGAAAGAATGACTTGCCTTGAACAAATAGTATGTAGCGGGTCTTGTTTGAAGACAAGAAAGTTAACGGTCGAATTCCTTGTTTCCAATTAATTGGGCTTTGCAACGCCAGCAAGTGTTACCGAACGGCTAGACTTAGACTGGTGGGTCCTTCCATTAGATGACGCTTTTGTTAATTAATTTAACATTTTTTAAGACTAGAATTAGGTGTTATCTAATTTAACACCTTAATTTTTTAAATGTAAGTGGACGATTGATATCGGTATAGAGCCCAATCGAACCCTATTATGAATTTGCTTATTATTAATTGATATGAATCTCCTTTACACACTTGCGGGATACAACTTAGTAGAGTTTCTAAAATAGTGTATGTTAAGAGATAGGACATAGCAAAAAAACTTAAATTAGAATTAAGTTTTGTGTCTCTCATCTAATTTGTGTTTAAGCTCGTACACACCTTATTTTTATACATGTAATGTAAGTAAATGGTTGATGAAAGTAGAGGGGCAATAGAAACCTATTTTGGGGATCTCCTATTGATTATTAATTGACACATGGATCACTTTGTCTACTCTTTTACACATTCACAGGGATAACTTTTATCGGTAAATTTTCGTAGGTACTTTTAATAGTTCTCCACAATAACATCTCAAATTGTTATATTAACAATGTCACGAGAAAACAATGTCGTTTACGTCGTGCACTCCTTCTAAATTATTGATTTTCTATTTTACGTCGTGCACTTTTGCGATACTCTGCGAATTCTGATTATGCAAGGTCGTGTACAAGATAGTGCATAACTCAAAAATCTAGGTTTTCATATAAATTCAAAGTTTCATAGGCAAATGAAAAGAGGAAGCAGCTGGCACTGTTCTGACATGTTCAGAGGTGATTCCAAAGGTGATTTAGAGCTTAAGGAGCAGAAGACGTGGGATTTTTATCGACAGATTCATTAGAACACAAGATCGGACGTTTGCATTGTCAGAATACACGATAGAGGACAATAAGGGAGATTTAGAATTATGATTCCGATGTTTTCTATTTTGTTTTCTGTATATATGAATATGATTTTGTGTTCTCCGACGTATAGCTATTTTTTTTGTGTAGTATTTAGGCTAGATGAACCATAGTTGGATACTTTTTAATGTTTTTATTATTTTTTGAATGCAATTGAATTGATTAATTATTGCGATCCAATTATTTGTTTTATAATTGTTTTATGATTGTTTGTTAATCTAATTTATTAGACTTTAATATGATTTCATACTTAGTGATTGAGAAATCCTAAGTTGAATAGATCCACGATAAATCCTTGAGATCCACGATAATTGGAAAGAGTTGATTGCAATTGCAATCCTTGAGATAAGACGATATAAATCTTTTGGAATAGGTCAAACCTAATAAAGAGATTTATAATACGATAACACAATTCTATAAGTTTTAACCTGAGTAATTCAATTAGACCTTAAAATTAGTTGTTAGTAGACTTAAGCTCAGCTACTAGCATACCTTAGGAATCTCCACAATCCAACAAATCAACAGCATAATTACATGACAAATAATCAGTTTGTTAAGGGTTTTGGAGGGATTCGATGCCTAGATACTAATTATTTGATATCAGTAATTAATTTCGTGTCACAAATTCTTTTCCTGATTCGTGATGCTTGTTTAGTTTAATTGTTTAAATTTTAATTTCTTAAAGTAAACCAGAATCAATCTGTAGGCTAGATAATATAATAACAGTAATTACTAGTACTTATCGTCCTCACAAGATCAAACCATATTTGTCAATGCTAGCTACAGCTATGTCGTGCATTTTTGGTATTAAATATTAACTAGCACGCTTTAGGTTAATCAAGTTTTTGGCAACGTTATTGGGACGGTGATATTAAGAACACTTGAGTTTTATTAATCTAATCATTTCTTTTGTTTGTTTGTTTGTTTTGCTTCAATTTATTTGTTTTTACTTTAAGTTATTTAATTTGAACTTTTTAGTTAGGTTAATTTCCTAGTTTAGACTAGACTCTAGGTCAGTTTATGACTCGGATTAACACTGAAACTTATTTGACATAGATTCTTAGATAGAAAGAACTGTGTGTAGGAATCATCGTAAAACAAACCTTAAGGAGTTTAAACTAGATCGATGGACAAAGAACTTGAAAGTTCAGACAGACAACAAGGGATTGTGTAGTATGGTAGACCAATCGTGAACTATGTTCAACTATGCTAGGCCAGAATTAACTGGCATGAAATCCAGTATCGTGAGACCGAATGTACAAGCGAATAACTTTGAGATCAAGCTAAGCATCATCCAGATGGTGCAATAGTCAATCCAATTTGATGGTCTCTAAGATAAGGATCTTAACGTGCACATCTCTAACTTCTTAGAGATCTACGATACTTTCAAAATAAACAGAGCGAATGATGATGCCATCAGACTGCGTCTATTGCCTTTCTCTTTAAGAGGAAAAGCAAAGCAGTGGCTTAATTCTATGTCACATTTGTCACTAACCACCTGGGATCAAGTGGTGGAAATTTTTTTACTGAAATACTTTCCTCTTATAAGACTGCAAAGCTAAGGAGCAACATCTTGTCTTACTCCCAAAATGAAGGAGAATCATTATATGAAACTTATAAGAGATTTAAGGAGATGCTTTAACGATGCCCACATTATAGATTACCTCTGTGGATGCAAATCCAAACATTTCATAATGGGATAAGTCAGAATACTAGGCAGTCAATTGATGCAACAGCTAGAGGGACACTGAAAAACAAGACACCTAAAGCGGCCCAAGAGTTGATCAAGGATATGGCCATGAGTAACTATCAATGGTGCTCAGCTAGAGCATGAGCCACCAATAGGCCATCTGGAGTTTACGAACTAGACATAGTAAAGAGACTGGCGAGTCAAATGGAGGCCCTAAGCAAGAAGATAAACAACATTACTATGCTCCACAGCGAAGAGTGATGCAGTGTGAATCGTGTGAGTTAGATCACCTATGACAAGATTTTCAGTCTGATCAAACCTAACACGTAGGCTATTTAAGGGATGCTCCAAGAAACCAAAATAACCCTTATAATAACACGTACAATCCTAGATGAAGAAACCACCCAAACTTTTTGTAGGGTAACCAAGGTTAATAACGAAAAAACCCTCCACCTGGATTTCAGGCACAAACATCACAGTCAAAGAAATCAGGGATGGATGAGTTGATACTAAAATTTATTCGGGATTCAAAGGCGAAACATCAATAAAAATATGCATCCATCCGAAACTTGGAGATAAAATTTGACCAACTGGCCAAGTAATAACGGAGAGACCTAAAGGGTGTTTGCCAAGCACAACTAATATGAAATAAATGATAATGGCAATCAGCCAGTCTAATGAAAAGAAGCTCTGCAAGGAAATGACTACTAAGGGTCACTTTAAAATGGTTAGTGAACCTACTCTGAAGTAAGTCAAGGAATCTCAACCTTTTATTCTCCTGTACAAACCAAGAGAAAAGAAATGGAAAAAGAGTTAGATTATGTCATTGGCTTGTTAAAGAAACTCAAAGAAGAGTTTCCTTATGATAAACTCCTTCTATGTAGATCAAAGAGCACAAAATTATTGGAAGAGATATCATCAAATAGAGAGGAACCAATGAAGTTGGAGAATGAAGAGTCAAGTAAGGAGAGCTCCAACGAAGTGGCAGCACTACCATAGAAACAAGCTGACCTAGGGAATTTTTATATTCCTTATACTATCTGTTGGGTCCGGGCTGCCACACAGTACCACCCGCGGCCCACATTAATCAGTATTGTTCGCTTTGGTTGCGATTCGACCTCGCAACCTCACGGTTTTGTAGCGTTCCAACGCTCGCCTCTTACCATTGAGCTGTTGGGTCCGGGCTGCCACACAGTACCACCCGCGGCCCACATTAATCAGTATTGTCCGCTTTGGTTGCGATTCAACCTCGCAACCTC
>JANIHZ010000001.1:14311271-14333580 GCA_027478365.1 Erythroxylum rufum
GATTTTCATAATTTTTGAAAACTGGAAGAAACCAAAACCAAAAACATAAACTAAAAATTCAAACAAACAAGATTTTTTACTGAATTTGAAAACAAAAACAGAAAACTAAAAATAAAAATAAAAATGGAAACAAACACTCCGAGATTATATGACTGATGTCTTTTTGTGAATGTAGGATGAACATACAATAAACTTCAAAGGTTTTGCTATCTGATATTGATTTGATCACCTTACAACTTAAAAATGGTTTATCAATAATATTTTTAACTAAAAATGAAAAACATATTTATTGCTTTTTCTTTTCCCTAAAAATAAATTGAATTAATTGTAAAGAATAACTAAATTATAAGCAATTTAAAAAATGGTATAAACAAAGTAACAGAGGGTTGCAAGAATGATCTAGATGCAATTAAGTCACTCTACCATAAGAATCCAGAAAGATAAGATTTAAGGAAAAGAGAGAGAAACAAACTAAACACATAGGAAGTTTAAAATTCCCTCTTAAAACAAAAAGCTAAAGTCAAATGGATGAAAGATGGTGATTCAAATTTTGCTTTTTTCTACAGAGGCATTTAATGTAGAAGAAATTCTAATAAAATTTCAAGAATCATTAACCCTACTTTTGACCAAGAACAATTGAAAGAGCTGGCCTTCTCCCTCTTTAAAAACTTCCTAGGCTCAAATTCTTGTTCCAGTTGCCTAACTCTCTTAATTTATCCAATACTCCTTAGACTAATCTCAAAACGAAAACCTAACTGATAATCAAGTATCGCTCTATGTTTTTATTCCTATATTAAGTGTGTTTTGCTTGTTATTTGAGAGTTTTACATTGTTTTTTTATAGTTATTCTATTTCAAGTATATTTTTAGGTCTTAATTACCTTTATGGAAGAAAATGAGAATAATTCAAAAGAAATTATGGCATAAAATGAAATAATTAAAGCTATTTTGGAGACACGTGCCTATATAAAGATGTACACACCCATGTAAGTAACATATATGGTCGTGTAAAGGGACCAATTAGGATACTATAAGCCTATAAAGATTTGAAAACACTATTTTGCCCGTATGAAGATACATGCCTATGTAAGTAATATACACGATAACGTCCCTTGCCTATGTAAGCTCTTATGAACGTGTAAGTCATGATTTTGAAGTGTCCTTGAGATACACAGTCAGTCACACTATGTGTAATTCGGAAACCCTAGTTTTGTAATATAAAAGGCAACTATGAAGAGGAGACATAAAATAAGCGGCTAGAGTCGGGAGCTACAACCAAAGTTAAAGTTGATAGATGCATATTTGGTTATATTTATACCTCATATTTGATATATTTTTAATTGATATTTTATCCTTTTATTGTATATTTGGTACTTATTTGTTCCAAGTGTGTTTATAGGTTATAACTGCCTTTATGGACTAAACAGAGAAAAATTCAGATGAAAACATAGCATAAAACGAAGATTTGACGCAAAGAACAGATACACAACTATGCATCAACCCATGTACTTCTCTCAGACCGTGCAAAATTGCGAATTCTAGGTATTTTGGGTTATACACAATTTAGTATATGGCCGTGCATCATACCGTATATCACCTAAATAAAAATTACTATAAAAAGATGTGTTCAGAGGCAAAATAGGGGGAGTAGACATGTACGGACTTTAAGAGGCAACTTAAGGGGCAATTTTGATCTAGAGAAGTGGAAAACACGAAGAAATCATCGAAAGATCCAACAGAATACAAGATTAAATGATGTGAGCACGACCGTGGGACTTTGTAAGCGAAATAGTGCCAAAGATGAGCTAGTAATGTCAGAGGGATTGATAATAAGATCAAGAGCTAAGAAGTTTAAAGAAGCGCTTCAATCTTTTATGGGTCGAATTATAGATGACATGGAATCTCAAGAGAAAATGAGGGCTAATAATAAGATAACTAATCAAGTTAGGCGGAATGAGTAAGAACACTTTCCTTCTTATTTAATTATTTTACATTAGCAGCATAACTTTTGGCAGCCCACTACTTGTGTCTTGGGCTTGTTTAAAACTTTTAGGTTTAATGGATTATATTTTATAAACATTAGTTTGGCGTTTAATCATTTTGGTGAAAGACCTATGTTTAAAGGCCTTTTATCTTTTCAAGAGGTATAAATACATTATAATAAACATTATTTAGGGTTAGATTGGTTGAATAACGAATTCTATAAGGAAGGATTTCTTATCTTCTTCTGTTGAATCAAGAATATTGTTCTTATCAAGGTAAACACTTATGGAGAATTTTCTATTTTTGTTTTCAAATCAACTTTATTATATGTGTTTCCTTTCATATAATTGACTGGGGCTTCAACAGGGTTGGGGATTTCATCTAGTTTATATTCCATCCAAAGTGTGTGTATAAGGGGTTTCGGGTTCTTTAGTCTTGGGGTTTTGCATCATTTGGTATCAGAGCTTGGATTATGTGCTGTTATTACTATTATTTTCCATTAGAACTCGAAATTAGGGTTCATCTTATTATTGTTTTTTCTTGAAAAAAACAAAAAAATCAGTAGCTAGATATGAAGAAAACGTTGCTATAGTAAAAATTTAAAAAAACGCAAAAAAAATCAGTAGCTAGATAGCTAGATAAGGAGAAAAACATTGATAAAGTAAAAAATGTAAAAAAAATGAAAAAAAATCAGTTGCAAAAAAAAATCTCTAGGGTTCACGTGATTATAGGATTTTCTTTTGTTGCCTTCCTATTTTGTTTAGTGTCTTTACATCTTTGCATTCAAGTTGATTTTTCCACAAGGGAAAATTCAATTCCCGCATTTATGCATTAGTTTTGTCATTTTCTTTCATTCTAAGTTTCTACTTTTTTAATCTCTTATTGTTTCTTTTTGTTTCCATTTACACTATAATTGTTAGACCTTGGAAAATTTTTCTTTAAGTAAGCATGATTTTTAAATAATTTTGGATTTTAGATATATTTAATTTTTGGAACTATAATGGTGTCAAGGTAAATAGGATTTGTTGAATGGATAAATGGAAATAAAGTGTGATGTAATAAGGATGTTCAAGGACACTTTTGGGATATCACTTGAGCATAAGAGAGCATAAATTTATAAGGAAGGGTAAGATAGACTTTTTGGGCTTATTAAGGGTAGAAATTAAAAAAAGATGTGTTGTTTTGTTGTTAAGAGGAGAAAAAAACGTGAATTCAAGAGGGAGAAGAGTGAGAAAACAAAATTTAGAGAGAGATGAGAAGGGTTTCGGTGAAAGAAAGAAAGAAGAGAGATCAACTTGTTAAGGTAGGTTAACCATCTTTTCTTTTGCTTTATAAAGAAGGGAGTGGTGTTGTGAAGGAGTTAGAAAGGAAAAAGGGATTAAGGTAGAGAACAAAAAGGATTTGTGTTAGAAGAAGATGGGTTAGGAGAACCCAATGGATTTTAGGGTTTTAAAACTAGGTCTTAGTTTTAACCTAGATGGGTTATGGGTAAGTTAGATTTGAGTTCAATTTTGCATTTGTTGAAATAGTAGAATTTTCCTGTTAAGTTATGAATTTGTTTGGAATGTTGTTTTGAGTGGAACCTTGGTTATTGTAGGGGACCAAGGGAACCCTACCTAAGAGCAAAGGGAAAGGCAAGCTTGACTTGGTTTTCATAAGCTAACTGGGTGGGTAATATATTTATAGTTTTTTGTGTGATTAGGCAAATTCTGTTTATATGTGAACATGTGTTAAATGTTATGCATTAAAATGATGCATGACATTTTGATTGATTATGTGATTAATTGTTTGAAAATGATTTGCTGAAATTGATAATGATTCTAATTTTGTTATGCCTCGATATCTGTCATGGCATTCTGCATAAATGAAAAGAAAGAAGAAAAAGAATGAAAGCATATCATTTTGATAAAATGATTCTAAGCATGATTATGTGCTTCTGTTTGGGAGAGAGTGGAACCATTCTGTTCATCACGTGCACATTGACAAGAGCCTTCTTCCGGCTGCTCGCTTGTGGCATATGAGCTTCGAAATGGACTCATTCTATTCATGGGGTAAACTTCGATTTTCTCATTCTGTTTCATAGAACCCTCGAGCTATTTGTTGTGCATTGCATCTTTAAATGATCAAGCATGAAGCATATTGAGTGTTATGTGATTGATCAAAAATTGATGAATGTTTAAATTGCTTGAATAAAGTATGAATGCTAGCTAGATATATATATATACATACACATACATATGCTTGACTTTGGTCAATTTCCATGGCTATAAATATGTTAGCTACTGAGCTGTGTAGCTCACCCCATTCCTTCCCTCCTCAGGTACAAATCGAGAAGATCAGTGATCCTTGCAAGGCTTCAGAAACTTCAAGATATTAGAACATTTGAAATTTTGTTACTTTCAATCACATTTGGTTAGCTTTAATAGCATATCAAATATTAAGCATCCACTTGTATTTGTATTAAGCTTCTGATGAGCGTGTTATTATGTAATTAAAGCTAAGTTCAAGTTGTGCTTGGTTTTGTTTAGGAAATATGATTATTTTTGCTTATGATTTTCCAAGCTCTTTATTGCATTTTAAATTTCAGATCTTTTATAAGGTTAAAATTCAGGTTCAAACTCCTGGAGAAAATCTAGAATAATCTAGGTTGGATTAGACGAACCAACTCTGCTTCGTCTTAGTTTTGTAACAAGGACGCTTCGTCTTAGTTTGTAGCGTCTTAGTTCTGTATCGTCTTAGTTTCTATTTATCGTCTTAGTTTTATCATCTTAGTTTGACCTTTTCCTTCGTCTTAGTTTGACCTACTCTGCTTCATCTTAGTTTTGTACCTAAGACGCTTCGTCTTAGTTTTGTAGCGTCTTAGTTCTGTATCGTCTTAGTTTTATTGTCTTAGTTTGACTTTTCCCTTCGTCTTAGTTTGACCTGCTCTGCTTCGTCTTAGTTTCGTACTTAAGACGCTTCGTCTTAGTTTTGTAGCGTCTTAGTTCTATATCATCTTAGTTTGACTGCACCTCGTCTTAGTTTTTCCTTCGTTTTAGTTTCAGCTTCATCTTAGTCTGTTCCATCTTAAATCGTTTCGTCTTAGTTTTTCCTTCGTCTTAGTTTCTGCTCCGTCTTAGTCTGCTAAGACGTTTCGTCTTAGAATGCTTCATCTTAGATCCGTTCCGTCCTAGTTTTCTTTCGTCTCAGAATGCTTCGTCTTAGTTCTTCCTTCGTCTTAGTTCACTTCGTCTTAGTATTTTTGCTTCGTCTTAGTTTGTGCACTATTCATCTTATACCTTCTGTTCCATTTTTGTTCCTTTTAGAGGCCGACTCTAACTTCGAGATCTCATCAAAATTGTAGATTTAGAAGTTTTCTTTCAAACCGTCCAAAAACGAAGTCAATCCGATATGAGTAGAGTCATGAACATGTTGGATTCGTTTGACCAAACTTTCTCGTCCGACTTCCGATTGAGACGATTCTTAAAGCATTGGATTCCTTCCACATTTATCTACCTTCCCATAGGAATTTACAGCCTCTGGTGTTGAGTTTAAAAAGAGTGATTCAAGGTCAGTGAGGGTTCGTTAAAATAACCCCACAATGAAACCCGCTCACGCTTTTTGACTCCAGTTCGATTATTGGGCTTTAGAAACGAGGCCCAACAATAATTAACAAATTGATTCTTGTTAATTTAAATTATGTATTTTTGTTAGGAATCATACATCATTTCCTCTTGTGTGCCCATTTTCCCTTCATTTATTTCGGTATACTTGCTTCTAGATTTGTGTTCATCTTCTTTCTTAGGTATTTTCATTACATTCCTAAATATTAATTTAATGTTTGGGCATTACCTTGAATGGAAACTGAATTTTAAAGTGCAATTGAGGACATCAAGTTTGAGTGGAAAAAGGCTTGAGTGTGTAAGCTTGAAAGAGGGAAAAAGCCAATTTTGAGTGAAACACGAGTGGAGTGTCATCTTTTGAGTGAAACATGTAAGAGAGTGACTTGTGAGGTTAATGAAATCAGTAGAATCCAAAACTGTAGTAGATCAATTAGAAATCATAGGAATTGGAAGGAAGAATTGGAAAGAATGTATGACGAGTATGAATATGAAGTGCAATTCGTGAGGGGTAGAATAAGGAGGGAAGAAAGAGTGGAAAGAAAAGATAGCAACATTAATGCCATCAAGATGAAAATTATGTCATTCAAAGGTAGGAATGATGTTGAAGTGTATTTGGAATGGGAAAGAAAGGTGGATATGATTTTTGCTTGTCATAACTATTCTGAAGCTAAGAAAGTAAGATTAGCAGCAATGGAATTCTCTGATTATGCATTAGTTTGGTGAGATGAATTGGTAAAGAATAGGAGGAGGAATAGGGAACCACCTATATCCACTTAGGAAGAGTGTAAAGAGTGATGAAGAAGAGGTTTGTACCACCTTATTACTATAGAGAGTTGCACCAGCAATTACATAAGCTCACACAAGGAACTAGATCAGTAAACGATTATCACAAGGAGATGGAGATACTACTAATTAAAGCTAACATAAAAGAAGAGGAAGACGTGACAATGGCTCAGTTCATGAGTGGATTGAATAGGGAAATTGCTGATGTGGTTAAATTGCAACATTATGTGGAGATGGAGGACTTAGTGAATACTGCCATGAAGGTGAAGAGACAACAAAAAACAAAGAAGGGCAGCCAAATCTTTTTCAAACTCTAGCAACAAATGGAATCCATAATGAAGCAAAAATGAAGATAAGAAGAGGGAGCACTATGCAGATTCCAAGGAAAAAAGCAACGAGTTAAACAAAGGCAAGGAGAGGAGTACTTCAATTAAAAAAGGTAACACAAATTCATCCTCCAAACCTTCTAAACATAGGAATATTAAGTGCTTTAGATGTCAAGGGCGTGTTCATTATGCATCTGATTGTCCTAATAGGAAGACTATATTTATTAAGGGTGGTGAAATTGTTTCTGAGTCTGATGATGGTAATGAGTCTGATGATTGTGATTTAAGTATGCCACATTTGGAAGATTTTTCTGATGTTGATGAGAATGTTGAGTGTTCTGTGAAGGGTGAATCTTTAGTTACTAAACGTGCATTGAACTTGAATGTAAAAGAAGATAGCCTAGAACAAAGGGAGAACATATTTCACACAAGATGCTTAGTAAGTGGGAAAGCATGTAGTATGATTATAGATGGGGGTAGTTGTACTAATGTGGCTAGTACAACTTTGGTAGAGAAATTGGGGCTGAAATGTGATTAACACCCTAATCCATATAGACTACAATGGTTGAATGAAAATAGTGAAGTTAAAGTTATTAAGCAAGTAGTTGTTGCGGATGAAGTTGTGTGCGATGTCGTGCCTATGCAAGCTGGTCATATATTGTTGGGTAGGTCATGGCAATTTGATAGGTGTTTTATGCATGATGGGTACATAAATAGGTATTCTTTTATGTATAATGGGCAGAAAGTTACCCTTTCCCATTTATCACCCAAAGAAGCATACCTTGAACAAGTGAAAATTTAACAATCATCAATAGGGGATTCAGGTAGTGAGGTACAAAAAGAAAGAAGAGAGAAAAGAGGCCATGAGAGAAAAAAATAAAATTAAAGGCCCAATGGTGAGTGACTACAAAAGTGAGGAAAAGAAGTGGGATGTGCAGGAGAGAAGAAGTTAATGCATGAAAAGAAAGAAAAGAACGTGAAAAGTGAGCAAAGGAAAATTGAGAGGAGTGAAAAAGTTAAGACACAATCATGTTTTTATGCAAAAGAGAGAGAGTTAAAGAGTGCATACTTAGGTAAGAGAGCTTTAATCTTGATTCAGTTTAAGGAAACTTTGCTTACTAACACTGACTATGACCCAAGTTTGCTTAGTGTGGTTGTGACTATAAGGTTTCGATCATGCATCTCATACATAATATATATCAAATATATGCAGCAGAAAATAAAACGGAACATCAAAAACCAGATCAACTCATGCATATAGATATAGAAAACGAAAACATGAAATGTAAGATGTTTACATACCTTTCTGATGGTCTCCTTCATTCTTTAATCTTCTTTGCGTTCGGTTGTCGTAAACTACAACGATCAACGTAGACTGTCTCTATTGAAAGTCCACACGAAGATAGAAGGATAAAATCTCATTAGGAGATGGCTAGAGTTCTTTCTTTGTGGTAGCAAAGACAAGAACGCTTGTGAGAGTTAGAGAGAAAAAGTGTGTGTTTGTAATAAAGAACCTTTCTTTCTCTTGTGTCTTACACAAGATGCATAAAAATGATGATTATTTTCTGCCCTCGTTGGCCTCTTATGAATCCCATCATTAATGGGAAGTTAATGGTCATGAATATCATGCATTAATGAAAGTTATGGGAAATTAATAACCATGAATAACATGCATTAATGGAAGTTTTGAGAAGTTAATGACCAAATTGGCAGCCAATAACATTTGCTTCTAATCCATTCCATACAATGTTTTCTACTATGATCACATTACAATACAATCCCGAAACACTCGTTCATATCTTGAATCATCATTCAAAACCATTTTACTCATCCTTCAGATCTCCTATATGTGTGACTCATTAGGTTCTCGGTTATATTGGCCACTTGAATTAACACTTAATTCAAGCAAGTCAAAAGTGGTATCTAGCAACATGTTATGACCCCATTTGACCAAAAAGTTAGTGATTTGACTACGAATCTATACACAATGTTTTCATGCAATTCATCCTTTCACCATCTATACCTCACTTGGTTCAGAGTATGGTCAAAGTGTCAACTCTCACTAGAATGACTACGTCACATCTAGTCCAAGTGATATTAGATCTTGTCTTGAGGATCTCATTACTCTATGTATCATTGAAGACTCTCTTCATGACACATATCTGCTTTAGCTAGAGAATCCTGAATAATGACCCCGATAAGAGGCCATAGGTATCATCTCCTTCTATTAGGAGTGGTAAATCCTTTATTGGCTACTCAATTACCTTCAAATACCTCAAGTTGTACCCAATCACCACTCTATGAGTAATCCCTGAAAGACATCGATGAATGCAGTCAAAGCATAGGATCAGTATCCGAGGTATCCTTGAGCACCTCAAGTCAAAGGATACTTGTACCATTGCTATGATAGGACTATCATTGACACTAGAATATAATATCCATATGATTGTCTCAGAGTAGGTCAATCCAATGTACTTACTACCCTTAGTAAGCATTCATGTGTTAACTCTAAACAACTAATGTCTACAACTTATGAGATCTACTACTTGATCCAATCAAGGAGTATAACATGTTCTAGTCTATCCGAATTAATGATATCCCATGTCATTAATCCTATGACTAGGGAAAGTTTAGATACTAACATAATTACATATGATAGGAATCTTATTATCATGAACTCATCATGATTCAATCCATGCTATGTTTTGTATCAAGGACTTCAATAAATCAATTTAAGAACAACATCAAATCCATAAATGTATGAACATCAAAATAATGAAAAATGTCTTTATTAATTATAAAATAATTTGTACAATAAGTGCGAAAGGTGATTATCTTTAGAGCACTTCTCTAACAATAACCTTGTTGCATGATTATGATGATGTTTTTCATGAAGAGGTACCCCATAGGTTACCACCTTTGAAAGAGATTGAGCACTAAATTGACTTGGTACCAGGAGTTCAAATTCCTAATTGTCCAACCTACCAAAGCAATCCAAAGGAGATGAAAGAATTACAAAGGAAAGTGGATGAATTGCTTAAGAAGGGGTACGTGAGGGAGAGCATGAGTCCTTGTACTGTGCCAATTCTTTTAGTGTCAAAGAAAGATGGAACTTTGAGGATTTGTGTGGATTGTAGATCGATCAACAAGATCACTGTAAAGTATCGTCATCCTGTTCCTAAATTATATGATATGCTAGATGAGTTGCATGGTGCATGCATATTCACTATTTTTAAAAGTGGCTATCATCAGATTAGGATGAAAGAAGGTGATGAATGGAAAACTGCATTCAAGACCAAATATGAATTGTATGAGTGGTTAGTTATGCCTTTTGGCTTATCCAATGCAACTAGTACTTTCATGCTCTTAATGAATCATGTTTTGCGTGAATTCCTTAGTAAATTTGTGGTTGTTTACTTTGATGATATCTTGATCTACGGTAAGAACTTAAATGAACATGTCATGCATGTTAAGACTCTTTTGGACGTGCTTAGGAAAGAGAAGCTATGTGCAAACCTTAAGAAGTGTTCATTTTGCAAGGATAAAGTTGTTTTCTTAGGATTTGTAGTAAGTGCTAAGGAAGTTGAGATTGACTTTGAAAAGGTGAAAGCTATTCAAGAATGGACAACACCTAAGTCAGTTAGTGAGGTTAGGAGTTTTTGTGGCTTAGTAGGTTTTTATAAGCGATTTGTTAAAGATTTTTCTACTATTATTGCTCTATTAAATGAAATCATTAAAAAGAATGTTGGTTTTAGATGGGAGAAAGAACAAGAAAATGCATTTAATACTTTAAAGGAAAAGTTTTGTACTGCACCTGTCTTACATTTACTTGATTTTTCCAAGACTTTTGAAATTGAATGTGATGCTTCTGGGATTGGTATAGGGGCTATTTTAACGTAGAAGAATCACCCTGTAACATATTTGAGTGAGAAGTTGAGCGGATCAGTTTTGAACTACTCCACTTATTATAAGGAGCTTTATGCGTTGGTGAAAGCTCTTGAAGTTTGGGAACATTACTTACTACATAAAGAGTTTGTGATACATAGTGATTATTAATCTCTCAAGTACTTGAAGGGATAAGGAAAATTGAGCAAACGGTATGCAAGTTGGGTGGAGTATCTTGAAACATTTCCTTATGTGATTAAATACAAGCAAGGTAAGGAAAATGTTGTGGCTGATGCATTATCAAGAAGGTACACTTTGATTTCTATGCTTACTTCTAAGTTACTTGGATTTGAGCATTTGAAAGAGATGTATGTAGAAGATGTTGATTTTGCTAATGTATATCAAGCTTGTGACTGCATTTAATAAGTTCTATAGGCATGAAGGATATCTTTTTAGGGGTAAACAACTTTGCATTCCAGCATGTTTTATAAAGAGATGCTTGTTATAGAATCACATAGTGGAGGGTTAATGGAGCATTTTAGTGTGCAAAAGACCTTAGATATACTTAGTGAACATTTTTATTAGCCAAATATAAGAAAATTTGTGGAAAGGGTTTATGCTAAGTGTATTGCATGTAGACAAGCTAAGTCTAGGTCTATGCCTCATGGTTTGTATACACTTTTACCTGTACCTAGTGAACCTTAGACTGATATATCTATGGACTTTGTATTAGGTTTACCTAGGGCTAGGAAAAGTAGAGATAACATATTTTTTATTGTGGACAGATTTAGTAAAATGGCTCATTTCATTTCTTCTTAGAAACAGACGATGCATAAACATTGCTAATATTTTTTTAGGGAAGTGGTTCGGCTTCATGATGTGCTAAAGGCCATTATTTCAGATAGAGATATTAAGTTCATAAGTCACTTTTGGACAGTTTTTTTAGGAAAGTTAGGTACTAAACTTTTATTTTCTACTACTTGTCATCCACAAACTAATGGACAAATTGAGGTCGTTAATAGGACTTTAGGAACCAAGTTGTGTGCAATTGTTGGGAAAAACTTGAAAACTTGGGAAGATTGTTTGTCATTCATTGAGTTTGCATATAATCGTTTTATACATTCTTCAACAAGTTACTCTCCATTTGAAATTGTGTATGATTTTAATCTATTAACTGCGTTAGATTTGATGTCTTTACCTTTGACTGAGATTGCTAGTTCAGATGGCAAGAAAAAGGCTGACTTGGTTAAAACAATACACGCGAAAGCACATGCATAGATTGAGAAAAAGAATCACATATATGACTAGAAAGTAAATAGAGTTAGAAATAAGTTCTCTTCGAACCAGGTGATTGGGTTTGGGTGCATATGCGAAAAGAAAGGTTTCCACAGCAAAGGAAGTCAAAACTTGATGTGAGGGGTAATGGACCATTCCAAGTGTTAGAATGTATCAATGATAATGCATATAAGATAGACTTGCTAGGTGTGTATAATGTTATTGCTACTTTTAATGTTTCTGACTTATCTCCTTTTGACTTTTATTCAGATTCGAGGATGAATCCTTTTGAAGAGGGAGGGAATGATGTGAGCACGATCGTAGGACTTTGTAAGCAAAATAGCGCCAAATATGAGCTAGTAATGCTGGAGGGACTAATAATAAGATTAAGAGCTAAGAAGTTCAAAGAAGCACTTCAATCTTATATGGGCTGAATTATAGATGGCATGGAATCTCAAGAGACAATGAAGGCTAATGACAAAGTAACTAATCTTGTCTTCTTCTATTTCATCAAGAATATTGTTCTTATCAAGGTAAACACTTGTGGTGAATTTCTATTCTTGTTTTCAAATTAACCTTATTATATGTGTTTCCTTTCATATAATTGATTGTTGTTCATGTTCTATCCAAACTGTGTGTTTAAGGGGTTTCGAGTTCTCTAGCCTTGGGGTTACATATCATTAAACCTCTACGTTACAAAGAATATTTGATAGGAGATAAAAGGGAGATTTAGAATCATGAATGTTTAGTTCTTGCAAATTGTATTTAGGTTGGAGCACATGTACAACTAAAGTCTACATGACTTATTGTCAAACTTGTTCTCCTTGTAATTGTATTTTTGACTAAGCTTAGTTCGTGTTAATGAAATTTATTCATTTTCCCCAAAAACATTTTCTTAACTAGATAAGATTTTTGTTGTGATGGTAGCCTTGTATAATTTAGACAAAACTTTGATGGTATTTTTTTTAGCGAGGTTCATTTCCTTTTGCCTGAAAACTACTATCAAAGTATTTCTACCATTTTGCAAATTATTGTTAAACTTGAGAAGGACAATGGGGAAACAATTAGCTAAAGCAAAAATATTTTTTTTGGCTTAAAAAACCATGCTCTTCTACCTACATACATATGTACCAATTCATAATAAGGATGATATATTTATTTTCATCTTATTTTTTGTTGCCCTTAAGCTTAAGATATGTTATGCTTCTCTTTTTAGGAACAATTCAATGTGATAGCAATTTTTTCCCTTTCAAATTTTAAGTCTCTTTATAGGTTATCCTTTAAATCAAATTTCTTTTCTTAAATATGTTTTTTCATTTTTAGTTGTATAATGGTGATTTTTCAATTAGTTGTCCCTACACTTTTTTTAAAGAATTTTGATTAATTAATCCCCAAAAGTATTCTCTTTTACAATTTTGAAGCACTTTAAATGCACATTTCAACTGCTTTCTACTATATTAAAAATTGTTGATCTATTAATCATGGCTAATGATAATCATTAAAAGGTGTAGTCTAACTTTGAATATTCTTTCTATTTTATGCCATATTAAAAAGTACTCTTTAATGATGTAATTGAAAATTTTTGGTGTCTATGTCGTACAGAGAAGTTGTTGATCCACCTTACTCCTTGAAATCCACAGAATCCTTTTCTCTAAAAGAGATCTCAAACGCAAACCATAACAACTTTTACAAATTTTTTTCAAGTGGCTACTATTTTTAGTTTTCATTTTGATATTGAATGTTGACATTTGCTCTGAAGTGGAGGTAATAGATGTTGAGGGGAAGCTGCATGAGAAAATGACATGCTATAAAGGAGTCTTTTATAATTACTTTAGTATAGGTATGCCATTGTAACTCTAAAGATGGTGATTAAATTGTGTAAACATAGTACCAACTTAGTGCTTTTAAAATTCTTGCGCTTCTTGAGATCTGAGCTCTTGTCATCCTA
The DNA here is from genome assembly GCA_027478365.1 of Erythroxylum rufum. NCBI lineage: Eukaryota > Viridiplantae > Streptophyta > Magnoliopsida > Malpighiales > Erythroxylaceae > Erythroxylum > Erythroxylum rufum. Next base: position 14,325,073 of record JANIHZ010000001.1, read on the forward strand.
ATTTGTAAGTTCCAGCTACTAGTTTGATATCTTTTCTACTCTTCCTATATTAATTTTGTGATTTCGCATATTTATTACTATCTTGATTTCATTTGCTAGATTAAGTACTTCTGGGCGCATTTTACACTCTTGAAGAATTTACTTCTTATTCAACAATAAGGCTTTCAAAATTTTAGGATTTGATGCAATATTATAATACATTTTTCTTTTGTTCATCACTATTGTCAAATAAGTTGGAAATTATTGCAATAATGGAAGTACCTTATTCGAAACATATTAAGGACATAAAGGAAAATAAGTTGCTTGAAAATGTATTGAAAATTGGGATAATTATCCAAAAGCTGTAAATTTATGTTTCATTATTTCAATGAATTTGAGATAAATTACATTTCTACTTTTTTCATAAAATAAAGTGAGAAGAAACTAGATTGATTTTTTTTTTGGTTTCATAAAATAGAGTGAAAAAGAACTAGATGGACAAGAGTGTAATAAAAGCATACTGTACAAACTCACTCGCTGTAATGAAAGTAAAGGATGAGTGTCAAATGAAATACAAAATAATCATGTAAGTATAAAAGTTTGGTTAATTTTTTGTGTAATTATGTATACAGTAGTTAATAATATATTAGTAATATGTTGATTGAATATTGATTTTCTTCATTTATTTTAAGATGTTGGAGAAGTCTAAATCGGAATTTGATGAGCTTATTGTAGGCAATAATTTTACTTTGTCTACTATTCAAGAAAACGGTTAAACTATTTTGCGACAAGAAATTAATAACGTTTTGGTTGACGATTTGATAACATTATGAATATAATGAGCAACAATTTTAGACGAATTAGCTACCTTCTTTCTTTGCGGCCTATAGTCTAGTTTGTTGTAGTGAGTTCATGCATGACATTGATTTAAGTAGAGAGATCAGTAAATTGAAGTCCAATCAATCTATCAAAAGACTCCCATTGATCAACAGAATTTGACATCTTTATGAAAAGAGGATCAATTTTACCAACTAATATGATTAGTCGAGTGATGGTTATAATGAAATGTTCTTAAAAAATAAAATTTTTAAGTTTCTTTTACTATATTTTTCTTCGTGAGGAGATTTGGGATAACCTTCATATAAAGTTAGTAGTATTTTTCAACTAAGATATTATGGGCTAATTGCTTAGTTGTTTATAGATATTAATTAGCGGGTGTTAATTAACTATTTAGCGGGTGTTGATGAAGCACATTAATTTAGGGAATTGGCGGAATAAGGTTTTCATTAAATTAATAGTTTCAAGGGTTGAGTTTATATAATTTACGTATTTTTTGCATGATTAAGTGAGCACATAAAAAATAATAAATATTTATTCAAAAATAATTTTTATTTAAAAATAATAAACATGTAAATTATGATTTTAAGTTGCCAGTGAACACCTGTAACTACTTTGAAACTAAATTGAAGATGCATTTAATAGTTGGGTTCCTCGTATGTATGCATGGTGTATTGAATGAATGAATTTTATTCTTTATATGGCTTGAGGCCCTAAAAGGGCAATAAATGTGCATGTTGATGAGATGCGATGGTGAGTACAATTGACCAAGACATTAGAATCCATACTAGAATACAGGATGCACTATTTTCTGTTGTCCACATAGAGTATCTAAAATTAGATTAGGATATGTAAAAATCCGTAGGCTAAAATAAGTTCAGGTACCATTCCATTGCTTAGAGTGAGCCTGAAACCAATTCCTTTGATACTTTGAATTAGTTGATTCGAGATCTACCAATCGATTGAATAGGGGGAATGAGTAGGCACTACAACAGGGTAAATATATTAGTTTAACACCACATAATTGCCTTAGATATGATTATTTTAAAATAGTGTTTTGACATTAAAGTAATTCGTACCGATTTGTGACGATATTTAAGTATGGTAGCAAACGGCGATAGCATTCATTTCGAAACCAAATCCTCTGTCTAGTTTTACTATGTCTCACGAAATTTCAGTCATTTATTTTGTGGGGCTCATGCAGATCTCATGCGGACCCCACATAAATAAATGGCTGAGATTTATTAGAAACAATAAAATACCATAATATTGGACAGAAGATCTGGACTCATTCATTCCTATTTACTACTCTCAGTTTTTCTTATTTTACAATATAATATCTTAATTTGTCCTGCTTATAACAGTAGAGAAGAGATAGACTTGGTTGAACTGCATGAAATATTGAGAATTGTTGTTTTTCTGGTATTTGTTTATTTGTGATTTTCTTAATTTTCGGCCACATATATAAAAAGTGGATTTGTCTCCAAAGAAGTAACTATTGTCCAAGAAAGGTTTTCTAATGTCATTACGCTATCTACAAAAATACTGTTGGCATCCATATACCAAATATGCAATCTCTTAAAGAGTGTTGTTTGCTATAATACGGCCTTGATTTATATTTCTTTTTCTATACTAACAAAGGTAGGAAATCTCCGCAAGGAAGCTGAAAGAATCCAAAACTCGAACGGATAATGTTAAAGTACAGCCTTTACTGTCATCGGCCGGCCGCACCACCAACAATGTCATTCGGTAAAAGCGACATCAAGTCAAAGATAACCAAATTCTCATTATCACCATGTAAGTTTCAGTTGGCAACTTTAGGTAGCATGCAGTAAGATACATCCAAGTTATCCAATAACTACCTCAGAAACCCCATGGCCTCCGAAGGTGAACTTAGTGTTCCTATTATAGACTTTTCCAAGTCAAAACTAAAACTGGGCACTCCAAAATGGGATTTTGTCAGATCTCAAGTAATGAAAGCCGGTGAAGAGTATGGTTGCTTCATAGCATTGTTCGACGAACTTACTCTAGATGCTCAAAAGGGAATGGAGAATGAGCTGAAAGACCTTTTTGATCTACCTGTAGATACCAAAAGTCAAAATGTTTACAAAAGACCATACCATGGCTACTTGGGACAATTGCCCCATGCTCCGCTGTTTGAGAGCCTTGGAGTTGGAAATCCCAGATCCTTGGACAACATCAACAGTTTTGTCGACATGATCTGGCCTGAGGGAAGACCAAATTTCAGGTTCCTATCCTGCCTTAATTTTGTCATCTTTTTTGATTCGATTTGCAGGTTAATATGTCCACCTATATTGTTATAGCAAAACTGTACAGTCGTTCACAAAGCCTTTACTAGAGCTGGAATCCATGGTGAAAAAGATGGTTCTTGAGAGTTTGGGTGTTGAAAAGTACTTGGATGAACTAGAGGGTTCGGCCTCCTACAATCTAAGGGTTATGAAATATAATGCACCACAAGGCTTTGAAACAGACCAATTGGGATTGACTGCTCACCTAGATAAGAACGTCATCACCATATTGTATCAAATCCATGGCGAAGGGCTGGAAGTAGAAGGCAAATACGGAGAATGGATCAAGATCAATGCTCTTCCTGGTTCAGTCGTCGTCGTGTTTGGCGAAACCTTTCATGTAAGTTGCGTTCTACTAAGAGTTATAGTCCAAGACTGACTCCGGATTATTCACGTTAATAAATCAAAGTTCCAATGTCATACTATTAACTTATGTACTGCAGATTAAAAAGGAACTCAGGCCATACTATACGATTTAGTCTGAAGGATATCAACGACTGATATAATTTCCAAGCTATTTAGTAGAAAATAAATTATCGCTCTGTGATTTAACCTCTGTGCAAACGGAGTGCGAGCATATTCATATAACATTCCCATTTTTCACTAAATATGCTTAATGTCATTACCAAGCCTTGAGACCTGATTTCAGATATAAATGAACTTCAGGTTTTCAGGCTGCAAACTAGTATATCAACTTATAAAGAATGTTTAAATTATTTCGAGAAAGAAAAGACGATGAAATGTGAATGACAACTAGCATGGCATAGACATCTTTTTTCAGTCGCTTTTTATTTTTTAAATTTTGTAGGCCTGGACGAATGGTCTTCTGAAAGCTGCATATCATCGGGTGATGAAGACAGGAAATAACCCAAGATACTCCGCAGGAATTTTTTCAGCATTTCGCGAAGATTTCGTTGTGAAAGCCCCAGAAGAGCTTGTTGATGAAGAACATCCTTTGCTATTTAAGCCTTATATCTATGAGGAATTAATGAAACAACTCCAAACGGAGGAGGTAAGGATGAGATCAAGGTATTGCTTGGATGCTTATCGGAATGTCTGATTCTATGCTATGAGCCACAACTACATTCAAAATTTTATAGCAGCTTGAAAATGTTGTCCAACCCATTGGCAAATGTCAACCATCAACGTTAATTATGTCTCAGAGATCATAGATGTCTTTCAGATGTGTGTGTGTGTGTGTGTTTTAATGAAATAAAGTAGACGCTCAAACTATGGCGTTCAATGCTTTGCTATTGCAGCTTTGAATACATATTCTGTCTACATCTGCTTCACTTATGGGTGATATACTATGGAAGTTAAAGCTGTGGCATGGTTTCCTCAATTAAAACTTTCGTATATATATATGATCTATTTCAACAAAAAGTGTAATTGTTCAATTATTTAACTTCCATGTTATTAGCACGAAAATGATGTTCTTGTTGCACCCCCATATATAACATCATCATCTGACTTTAGTGCATCAATATAAAGCTCTCTTTCATGTTTACATTAGTATAATCAAGTTCTCCAAGGTGAGATCCTATTGAGTTTAAATGATAAAATTACTAAAACTGGCAAGGACTTGTAAACTTGGGTTAGGACTTGTCAACCAAGCACAGGCAAAAGATAACTTCTTGTTCAGATCAGCACTTAATTAGAATTTCCAGACGATTTATTAAGGGCATCAATCTCGTAAATTATATTAAATGCATTATTAGATCTATTAAAGATAGCATACAAACTTGTCAGCTGGAGCTTAAAGTTTATCAAGTTCCATTGAGAAAAGATATTCCAATATTTTATATAGTCTGAGAAGTTTATCAAAATCAGCACTATTTCGTAATCCTATTTATGCATATATAGGCTTTGTTAGAAAATACAAACCCTCCTTCATTATGGATAATTATGTAGTTATGATAAAAGATAAGGTTTGGGATGGAGAAAAATATCTAGTGATGATGTGAAAATTTATGGATGAATTTAGAAGCTTATGGAAGAATTTTATGGATAAGGATGAGTGACTTGATGAGTCAAAGAAGTGGTCAAATTGAATTTGAAGTCTTGAAGATAAGAATGAGTTAATGTAAGAAGAAGCCAAAATGTATTTGAACTCCTTTAGAATGTCTATATATATGTGGTCTTGTAACCATTTATATATATATGAGAAAAAAAGAGAGAGAAAGCATTTGAAAGAGAGGTATTTTGAGAGTCGTAGCTCTTTGTGTGAAAGAAAGATTGAGAGGAAAAAGTGTAGTAGCACTTAGAGAGAGATATTTGTATCTTGTGTGTGTGTCTTTTGTACTCACAAACTTGGTTATCAATACAGATACATATTTTGTTAAAGATTCTTTTATTTGGAGCCCATCAAAGCTTCCAACAAGTGGTATCAGAGCCAAGGTTCGTTTGTTCATGAATTAGTGAAGCGATGGCCAACTTGATCTAGCCTCAAGTTCCAAAATTGACAAAGACAAATTATGAGAATTGGAGCATCCAGATAAGGGTGATACTTGGTTCTCATGATTTATGGGATATTGTTGATGATGGATATATTGAACCCATAGATGTAGCTGCCGAAGCGGTCTTGTGAGATCCTGAGAAAAAGACGTTGAAAGAAGATCGAAAGAAAGATAAGAAAGCGTTGTTCTTCATTTTTCATGGTGTTGATGAACCCACATTTGAGAAAATTTCATATGCAAAGACTTCAAAAAAAGCATGGGAGATTCTGCAAAAATCTTTCCAAGGAGTTGAAAAAGGTAAAAAGGTACGTCTACAATCACTTAGAGCTGAGTTCGAGATGCTAAAAATGCAAAGCTCAGAAAATAGTGGTGATTTCGTCACTTGTTTGAAAACGGTGGCTAATGAAATGAAAAGAAATGGTGAAACTCTAGATAATGTTCGTGTAATGGAAAAGCTTTTGCACTCACTTATACACAAATTTGATTATATCGTTGTTGCAATCGAAGAATCGAAAGATTTGTCAGAACTTTTGATTGATGAACTCGTTGGTTCTCTTCAAGCACATGAGCAAAGAATGAACCGGAATGATGATATTGGCGACTTGGAGAAAGTTTTGCAAAGCAAATTATCAGTCGGCGAAAATCAAGTAAGCAGTAATCAGAGACAGGACAGAGGAACTCAAGGTGGCTATAGAGGTGGCTACCAAGCAGGACGTGGTCGATGGAGCAACCGAGGAGGACGTGGACGTGGCAGAGAATTTTTTGAAAAAGAAAATACAAATGAAAGAAATCTGACATATGGTCTTGGAAGAGGTTATAGAGACAGAGGACGAGACAAATTTCAACAAAGAAGAGATAAACACCACATATAACAACGGGTTGGGTAGATGGGCAACACTGTATAGTAGGTAGGGTAAACAAGCTTTTAAATGGACCATACCTAATAATGAGAATAAACCTTACATTCTCCCACTTGGTCCATTTAACCCAACACCACATATAACAAGAAATTAAATATATGAATCATGGAGATAGGTCCTCTTATAGTGAGTAGTATCTTTCATGTATCACATATACAAAATTTCTCATTACTAGCCCTTCAACTTAATGAATAAACCATATGTTTATTCTAGGTCCAAATTAAACGATATTTCTCAAAGCCAATTAAAATATGTGTGCACAAAATATATGAGAAAATATCAAACTGAATAAGAGTTCTATTGAATCAACAATATACAACAAAATCACATTATGGAACTAAGTCCGATATGCACTACGTGATCCTTAAACTGCTTAAGTGACATGCCTTTAATTAAAGGATCCGCAATCATCAAATCAGTGCTAATATGCTCTATGACAATTTTTCTTTCCTTAACACGTTCTTTTATGGCTAAATATTTAATGTCGATATGCTTACTTTGACTTCCACTCTTGTTATTTTTAGCCATAAAGATCGCAACGGAGCTGTCGCAATACAACTTTAACAGCTTAGAAATTGAATCAACAACTCTGAGCCCAGATATGAAACTCTTCAACCATACACTATGCGAGGTGGCCTAAAAAAAATGATGGGTCTCACATTCTTTAAAAAGTGACTAGGTGAGTTATTAATCGGTTTTTAAAGAAAATCGAGCAGTTTTTAAGAAATAAATCAACCAGTTTTTGTTTAGAAAGAACCGGTCCAAAAATATGCCAATTTATATTTATTATGGTCAAACTGACTAGTCAAGTTTGATTTTTAAATCATTAGAGTCAATTATAGACAACTTACAAAAATTAGAGTGATTAGAATATGAATCTTATAGAGAACTAGTCACTAATCATATTAATCTTAGTTAAAACAAACAAAATAAACAAAACTGAAGAGTTGATTGAAGACAACTAAACTAATGAACTAAGAAAAATAAAAAATAACTAATGAAAGAAATCAATAAAAAATGTTAAGGATTTGGAGTTCATTTGTATGGAATTCCAATTATTATGCATAATTAATTTTCTATATTGAAATAAAAAATCATCTCCTGTATCTATGTTCTACATTGAGACACACAAATTTATCTAATTAGGTAACTACCACAGATCGATGTGTAATGTAACCTAATCAAACTCATTAAATATAATTAATCTATATAGTTATAACTAAAGTCTAGGATATTATCATTCTTTAGTGCTAAAGTATTTATTCTCTTAATATATGGATCATACTTCACCTATTAGTCTTTCATACATCGCCTAAGATTGAATCTATAGTGTAGCCAATAACAAATTCAACATTAAGATTAAAGAGAATAAATTCAATTAATGAAGTAATAAATATGTTTAAATAATTGAATACATCCTTGCAAGCTACATCTCAAACCTTAAATAGAGTTTTTAGCTACTAAACATAAGTACAACTAAATAAAATACATCAATCTTAAAATAGAAAAGACAAGTAAAAGAAAGAGAGAGATAGAAGATGTCATCAACTTCTTCAATCCTTGCTACCAATATTCCTCTAATGCTAAGAAAGAAGAAAACTATGAAAAACCTAACTAAATGTGGCTATAACTAGCTAGAATCCCCACATCTTTATCTTTACTCGTTTGAACATTGACGCTTGATACCTTTCATGACCAGTGTCATTATTCTTTTGTTTCTCTCTTATAGAACTTCAAAGACTAGCCTAATGTTGGTTTTAGATTAATTATAGCATTATTCTTGCACCATATATCAACTTATGGACCCTACTAAAAGGTAGGTGTACCTATTATCCTTGGGTCCTCCAAACTCTCCACTTTTGAACATATTCAAGTTAGAATTTTGGTGATGTTGTCGCCTGCAACAAAATATAAAAGAAATCACTTCTGCTAAAACAAATTAATGTAGTAGCGGTAAGCGGATATCGTTCCCACGAGGAATCTTTAACGGTAAAGGTTAGCTAGTTC